>JABFPB010000196.1:0-50029 GCA_022817645.1 Ceratoteleas bidentatus
CTTATAATTAGAGGAATATTCTTCTTATAAGTGGAATATTCTTATTATGAGCAGAATCTTCTTAGCGTAAAAGGATTGTCTAACAATATTTTTCAGTGTGAATAGAAAAAAACTGTACTTTGCTATGCAGGTACCTTATATTATTGGTAAGTCACCCAAAATTGAAGAAAATTGTACAAAAACTTTAAACGCGATTCCCAACAATCATATTTTTTGGGTGGAGTAATGAATTGCTGAAAAAATGCTGAAATATTCGGCCTATTTGTATACGGATTCGTGTTATTTACTGAATTTATTTAGCTGCTGCGAGAACCAACAAAAAATAAAATATTCCTGGAAATATCTATTTTTCCTTTACGTTTAAAAGCAAAAAAGTCGGTTTTTTACCCTTTATAAATATCCGCCATTTCGTGAAAACGAAATAATAGCAGTATTTTTCCAAATATTTCGACCATAGCCACATTCTTTAAAAACCTTCATTTTACATTTTCGCCTATGTCAGATATTTTCCTTGGAACCAATTACCCCATCCTATAGTGTTCGACTTGCGGGGCAGAATTGACAAATACAAGATAATAAACATTTATAACGATACGGTTTATTGAAATCCAACCCTAACGGACACCTCTGAAACAGGTAGATTTAACGTGGAATCTACGTCGAATCTACGTCCGAATGTTCCTCCACGTAGAACATAGGATCCACGTGGATTCCATATCGATGTCTATATGGGAATAAACATTATAAAGTAGTTCAAAATGAGGTACAAAACGGCTTCTAGATCAGAAAACACCTTCAGCTCATAATCTCAAAAACATTCTCCCAATGCAATATTGCGTTCAAACAGATTATCTTAATGTCACATCATGAAATCTGCTCGCCTAAAGGTCGTGCTGAAAAATAACCGATTTTCCTCTCTTGTAGAAATAAATGCCCTGCAAAACTCTAAAAATCTCTTAAAAACTCTGAAAATTATTCTGAAAAACGCTGAAATAATCTGAAAACGTTGAAATAATCTTTAAAACGCTGAAATAATCTTTAAAACTCTGAAATAATCTGAAAAACTCTGAAAAAATTTGACAATTGCTCTGAAAATCTCTTAAAAAGTCTGGCAGTACCAATTATGATAGATTTTCGAAGTTTTTCAGACTTAAATTACAGAGTCCGTAATCCTCTGAGAAATCTCTGAAACACTCTGAAACTCTGTGAAAAGTTTTGAAAATCTGTGAAAAGCTCTGAAAATCTGTGATAAAATCTGATACAATTATTAAAAAATGTCATAGATGAGATTCGAACCCACAACCTATGAAGCAAAAGTCTGGAAGTATAACCCGTTGGTCAAAGTTGTTATAATACATTTAAGAGTGATCCAAAAGCTTTACCTCAAGTTGACGTTTTTCATAGTAGTATCAGAGATTTTCAGAGCTTTTCAGAGAGTTTAAGAGATTTTCAGAGTTTCAGAGAGTTTCAGGGTTTTTCTGAGAATTACAGACTCTGTAAGGTCTGAAAAGAAGGTCTGAAACTCTGTTATGTCTGAAAATCTGTGGATATCTATCATAACTGGAACTGTCAGACTTTTTCAGAGATTTTCAGAGTAATTGTCAGAATTTTGCAGAGTTTTTCAGAATAATTTTCAGAGTTTTTCAGAATAATTTTCAGAGTTTTTCAGAGATTTTCAGAATTTTTCAGAGATTCTCAGATTTTATCAGAGTATTTATTTCTACAAGGGCTTCCTCACAGAACGATTCTTGCTAAACCAATACAATTTTTAAGAGTGCGCAAATTAGCACGTCGACACGATTTTGCAGTTATTTGCTGATACGATCGGAAGTCCCTGTGTCTCCTCAGTTTGACGTATCTGTTTGCATTTCGGCGGGTAATCCCGGGAAATTAATGCGCCGTCGAAATCTGAGTAAACGTTGTCGCGAGGTTAACGGGTAAATCGCGATAGCAAGTAGCGAACGGGATCGCGCGCGTCCGAAAAAGGCTGATTAGTTTCTTGGAAGTTACTTCCGATTGGCGCGCCAAGAGTTCGCAGCCTTCTCCATCAGATAGCGTTCGTGCCGAAGTGCAGCACGCAACGGGCCAAGCGGGACAGCCTCGAATTGACGTGACGATGAAGATTGCGCGATACCGTGCACTCGTTACACGTCCCGCTGACGCCCATTACATGCGTATCGGCTTACATTCGATCTCGAATTACGCGCGTTATTGGGATTCCCGTGTTGCGCTAATTATGCCGCGCCGCGGCACTCGAATTTTCCCGTTTTCGCGAAGCTTTCCGGAAACGTTCGTCAAGGGGGCTCGAGTGTCTCGAGTGTGCTCGATATTATCAATAATCTAAAATCCCGGTAGATGGCGTCGTTCTGCCGTCCAATCGGGACAACGACGATCGCGGCAAGTGGACGGCCCGATCCTGCCAAAATCGGTCGACTTTCGCGATCGAGTTCGCGCAAATTGGCGGCGCATTAACGGCCATTATTACACGCCACGCGACGCCGGGAAATAGAAATTTCTCGAATGCATATTTCAAAGTTGAATTATGGGTCCCTCATGAAACGTTCGTTACTCCTGCTAACAAAATGTCATTTAACTTGGGAATAAAGACAGATTGCCCAGTGCGCGGAATGTTGTTTATTACGAAAGTTTTCTGCTTTACCGATGACCCATTTTTCGGCCGCGTCCTTTTTTCAAACCAATTGACAAGATTCCGCGCCGCCAACGGCAAACAAGTTTGTTTTATGAACGCGATATACAATGGCCCCGCGAAATTCCAGCATTATCTCGACATTTTATTTCGCGCGCGCGTAGTTTGCGACGCGAAAGTAGCCGACGAGAATCCGCGCTCCGCCATGGGGTAATAAATATTTGTAAAATTGCAATTACAATTATTCATGGCCTATAAACATATTTTCGGCGCGCCGTCTGGTGCGTGCCGATCGTTATCGATCCGCTCGATTTCGCCAACTATCATAATTGCCGTTTAAATCACCGTATTGCGAAACTGAAAATTGTTTATGCGCTTGTTGTGCGGCGCTCCTTCGCGGAATTACATTCGCATTTATTCTACGCGCATTTGTTTAGTGCATTACACGCAATAATGTTCGAAACACACAAAGCACCGCCGAAAGAACTGTTATTGTTGTCAGACTGAGGGCATAACATCAAAAGATTTAGTTAAATACAAAGTCGTACAACAATTTCCCGACAAACACGTAAATCAACATGCGGCGCGACGCGCTACATTTAACAAAGCGCTCTGCGCAAACTATTACGTACGAAAAATTATTCCATTAATGATTCACCGCGACAAATTAACTCCGACGTGCGATCAGTAAAGGTCACGAGGCCTTTTTTGAAGCGCGCGGTTACGTGAAAAATAATTCGGAAACGCCGTGAATTTCATGACTTCGAGTGAATAATGCATTACATTAATTCGCCAACTTAATTCTTTGTAATGTTGAATTAAGATAAACGAGTTATTCACTATCGGAAATAAAAAAGCTCGGAATACGCTCCGCTGGTTACATTTTTCGGACATAATTTGCAAGTATATTACAATACCCGTCTCGTCATGATCCTCGAGCGAAGGGGCAACAAAGGTAATTAAAATTATACGAGTTCTTTTAATTCGCGGATACGGGAAACGTATTAATGAATAATACAATATCCTTTGTTCGCCCAATTGTTCATAAATAATGTGATATTATGAATGCAATGGTTTTGTAATATCTATTTTCCTCGTATTGCATTAGAAATGAGGAGATCAGCGAAATATTCAATAATTGATGATAAATATTGAATTCCAAAATCACTCCACTATGGAGATCTTACTGGTTAAGTATTCATGGATTTAAACAAGTTGCAGCTATTTTTATGGCAATTACATTAATGAAGTCGTTGCGCATAATTAACTGAGTTACTCCAGCGACGAATTATCAACGACGAAATGATATTTGTCTTTCTTGTAATTAATTTCCCACTGATATAAGATACCATTCATCCGGTTAAATGAATATCAAGTAGCCAGGCGCGGCAAATTCTTATCTTGTTTAAAAAATTGTGTAACGTACGAAAAGACAAAAGCAGGACGGGATAGTAGCCACAGGCAAAAAACTAGAAATTATAAGTCGAAGAAAGGACATTTACTTATTTATGTCGCTGAAAACGACAAGTCGGATTTATTATTTCACAAGCGAGTTTTCATAATTATTTTATATACTGCGATGGATTAAACGCAACGATCGAATTAAGCGATTAAAACACTAAAATTGCATTACCCCGCTTTGCAAAGAACGTTTCGCGATCATTTATTATATTATTTACGGTCGTTTATCGACGATTAAACGATATTTTCGTCCGTAAATTGTTTATCATTGATTAATATTCAAAACAATTTCGCGCAAAAGAACACAATTGATCATGTGTCAATAAAGCTTTGATAAATATTACACCGTATGCTTACTTGTTAAATGAGTTTGTCGAGTTATCAAAGATGCCGCGTTCAAAGAGATGCAATCTAATCAGTTATCGTTTGCTCGTAAATAAATTCGAATCAATAAAACCGCAATAAATAAAAACAATAAAACGAATCCGCGGCAATTGGAAATGTAACTTGCTTGATGAATCCAATTTTGATTAATTGCGTGCGTTTGCCGTCGTCTGCGAAAGGGCATTTATTTCGATAAATTCGATAAATAACCGGGACAAAAGCCGCCACGTTCGAGACAACGTCAAAGTCGATCGCAAGCTCACGTTCCAATCTGGCCACATTTTCGATTGAAAAAATACTGTTACTCGACGCTGCACAACCACAGCCTTTTTGCGTCCCTTGAGAGGAAAAGTGTCACTTCCCGGCCACAAAGGTAAGGAACGCTCTCAAAGTGGACACAGCGCCCTCACCACTCCTTTTTTTCGGTCCTCGTTTCCGAATTCCGTTCGCCGTAACATTTGCCAATCTTCGGTTTATTCGTTGTGACAGCGCCGACTCGCCAAATGACGCAACCCATTTATCCCTGTGTGGCCTGTCAGAGTGCCATATCTGCGAAAAATTGCAATTTTACAAATACGGAAGGGAGCCGCGATAAGCCGATGCCGGACACTCGAGAATCCACGATGCTACCGCGAAATTTCGCTATCACAAAAACGTAGTGCTCATGCCTTAATATCATCGGCCTTTGTGCGGCCGACTCAGTATACTAACCTTCATTTCAGGTCCTCCCGTCGAGGTGGGCGTCACCATGTACGTGTTGAGTATCAGCTCGCTATCCGAGGTCAAAATGGTACTATTTAGGTCTTATGCAGTTTATCCGCTCAAAATCAACGTCACGCGCTCCGATTTGTTCTTCCCTCCTCCCATGGTTGCACACCCGTTCATTTCCCACAGCGATTCTATCCCTATGACTTCACCCAATTAATAGCGACATACATGATTATCATATCTACCTTAGACGTTCGACTTTCTACACACAACACGGACCACACGCCCCTCACTCATACCGCAATCTGTTCACGTGATCACGATACTCTGCGCAGAAGGAACGTGACATTCTGTTAGGACTTTGCCTCGTCTTCCAGTACCTCATATTAAAATTCCGTTCAATCCGATTGCTGATTGGGAGAGGATTAGATCGTAACTTTGTCCAGTACCATTGGAGTGACAATAATGAGACTGATTAATACATATACAGGATCTATTTGGGTCATCTGGGCTACAAATTTCTCGGTAACTGGTCTACAATCACCTTTCTTACTGTAGGCAATTAGACAAGTTACCAGTCCTAATCTATTGAATGAGATAACTGTCAGACGAAGTTTAAATTCAGTCCCATTACCAAAAAAAGTATTGTCAAGATATTTCAATCGGATTCAACGGACTGCTTTCTCTAGGGATGCGGAAGGAAATTGCCGGTCAACCAAATTCCTTCGCGCAGCTCGAAAACTGAACGATCTGTTTGCACCAATACTCGAAGACAACAGAACCCAACTGCATCGATGCTCTCGGAACACGATCGATTACGAGCACGGCAGGCAAAAAGCCGCGAACTTGTGCATGCCCGTGTTGCATTATACACGACACCGGGACAACGATATTTTCGATTCCGGCTTATTGCTTCGCGCCCGGTAATTGTCGCTCCGGTCGTGTTACGGCCGACGCGTCGCTTCTCCCGAAGGACGGCGCTGACGCGCGCAACTGACAATTCACCGCGCGGCAAACATCGGGCCTAATAAATAATTGTCCACGGAGTTTCGGCGACGCGACAACCGCGCCAATTGAATGGTCCCGCGCAAAAATTGACGCCGTGCAATCCCAGTTGATTAACGAGTGCGCGGCGTCGATGGACACGTACCGCATGACTCGGGTTCATACAGAAACTCACACACAGAGACCCACAGAGACACACAGAAACACACAGTTCACTTCTGACTGTTTTTTTAGCAAATCATAGTCGACATCGTTTTGTCAGCGGCATGCATTTATTGATTATTACATGTCCCGTCGCACATTCCACCGATACAACCGAGCATAACTGTCAGGCCGCAAAGTGCCACGCGGGGAACCGTCTGGTAGCGTACTTTCCGCAACCGCTCCGTGACATGCTGTGTATTTAAGGGTCCAAGCGAAACTCGATGCGTCTTCTCGTTTCTGGAGCCATAAATATATCAACAAAGTGTCGAGACGGTCGGATTGACGATTTAAGTATTCGGTGATGAGATAGTCTTTCTTGACTGATCGATTTGTTAACCCGATAACTGGGTACATTGACACCATAACTGTCGGTAAAATGTTGGTTGAGTTAACTAAAATGTTTGATCTGTTTAGTTGGGAAAGGTTGGTCTGGTCAGTCCTAGATACAGACCCAGAGTTCAAGTCTTAAATCAATTTCTATCCCGAATTTGGTTCTGGAAAGATAAATATTCTAGCCTTCAGACCAATTTGATGATATTCATCTACATGCTATCTCTTATTAAACTTTTGAGAATAAAATTTTTGTTACAAAACAATTGCCTTCCTATTCCTCAATCTCATGATTAGCTCGTAAAATCCGGATTGACATGAGCCGACCTTTGACTGTGCCGAAAGAGGGATCGACGAAAGAAAACTGTCATAGCTAGCCACCACCATCACTCAATTCTAACAAGAGTATCTTCCTCTCGCAAGCTGTCAACTGCACCCAAATAAAATAAGCCTGCAACCCAATTTCGTCAAATCTCCTAAACGAACTTGGACCAACTAAAACATTAGCCATCTGCTACACTAACCAACCGTTTTTCTCGACTCAACCATCATTTTTCCGAACGAACTTCGGAAGCGTGCCCGAAACCACAACCACCAACAACCGCCACAACACCACGACAAAACCTAGTGACTGAACTTGCGTAGATGATTCTTTGCGTTCTAGTTTGCAACTGCTCGCAAACTGCGAATGACACGGATGTTCTCTTTACGAATTTCAGTTAGGCACATACTGCTATGCCGCGGCTGTTGTACAATTGGCTGCTCGCTGCTGCCACCACTGATAATCGAGAAAGAGCCCCCGAAAAGAGGTGCGGCCTGAAACCGTCCTCTCTCGAGACAGACGAATTGGTATCGCCAATCGTGGTACAGCGCCGAATCAGAGTCGTCGACGTCTTTGCCCCCCCTCCCCCTTCGCGCGAGACGTAACACGAACAATCTCAGCCCCGCACCCCTAGAGTCCTGTTGATTTGGTTCCGTGCAGGGTGCGAATAACGAAAATCACTTGTAACCATGTTGAGCATTGCAGAGCCGTACTTGTGACCACTTGTGATCTGGTTCTCTTGCGATCAGCGCGACGGACGGTCCCGCTGATCGCCACGTCTAGGCTTGTTCAAGGCGCCGATCCCGAGCAAGTCTGGGCGATCACGCAAGAGCGCTTTTGGCATTGTTTGCAGGTCCACCCGTGGAGGTCGGCGTCACCATGTACGTCCTCAGCATCAGCTCCGTGTCCGAGGTGTTGATGGTACAGTGCCTTTATTCATTCACGCGTCAGACACGCCCGCTTGCGAATATCCTCATACGTGTCGTGTCGTGTCGTGACCGTGCGTCGTCCTTCCGATTGGCAGGCGCGCCGCCAAGTGTTTCCGCGACAAACAGCGCGCAAAAACGCCGCGAGCATACATCAGCGGCACGCTTTTTGCGCGCTCGTACAATGCGGAAGGACGACGACCTACTAACTATGTTTTTTCGCTCGTCACAGATATTTCGTTGGCTGAACTGTTACAAGGGAACCTTGCTACGTTCCGCAGTCTTCGCAACATGTACTTTGTCCACTCGTGTTTCATTATGGTTGACAGTTGCGATGTTCTTGTTTGCATGGCCCTACCCGCGAGGTTCAGGCTACGCTTCAACACGACGCTCGGTTATTGGAATTTATCGGGGCCGAATGGGGTTATTGGAGACCGGGATGTGGGTCGAAAAAGTGGGTTTTCGGGGTGCTGGGATTTTGGAGCGGGTGGTTGGGTGGAGTAACGACACGCGGGCCAGTTTTGGTATCGAATTTTGGCAGGGGTGAGGAATAAAATATGCTGCTCAGGTTTCGCAGGGAAACAGTCAGTATTCGGTCAGACCGACGGCTGGGACAATTTATAATCAGGTTAAACGGGTAATTGGATGATTTAACGGTGTGATATATAACAATCGCGGGGGATTGGTCGATTTACGTTTTTCGAAAAATTTTCGAAGAAGTAAAAAGTAGATGGCGCGCGGAGTGGCTTTTCGAATTTTTCGCGGATTGTTTAGGGAAGGAATAGTAGAGAATGGTATAGACGGTTCATTTTTTCTTTTGATCGACTCAAACGATTGAGTCCCTTTCAGGGAGAAATTTTTGTCACTGCTTTAACAATTACTTTGAGTATTATTAGAAGTATTTTTAATGCCCGATTCTCCGCAGAACAACAACGAGCCGGGTATAAAAATGCAAAAAAGTGCAATCCTATTGACGTAACGTCGTTGATTCTATAAAGTAAATAAAGCACTGAACATTCCGATCGAGTATTTCAGTAATTCAGTGTAACCTAATAAATTTTCATGCGAAATTTGCATCGCGGACGAAGCCCGATCAGTTGTGGAATTCCGCTTCCGTAAATCTGCATTACAAAAAATTATCGCTCGTTACATTTCTCTTTGTAAAAATGTCACATACACGCGCAAATTTTAAATAACAAAAGCCTGTCTGCAATCCCCGCTCGCACCAAACAATAAACCTTCATTGTTTTCCGCGGAAGGCCGACAATTATTTGTGCCAAATAACCCTTATTTTTTCGAATAATCTTTCATATTATATGCACAAATGGCAAATGTATCAATTACGGCGAAATTTATAACATTTAACGCAGCCTCTACTTACGAACAACTACCGCGCCAGTTAAATCCGACCCGGTAATATTGTTTTTCACGTGGCTCCGCAAAATGAAACGTTGCGAAATTACGGATACCGTTCGTGCAGTTTCCCCGCGGTTACTTCATATTTTACATTATTATCCGTTCAACCCGACTGCATCCCCGTTTTAGCGCTAATGAAAATAAATGCATTACAAAAGGACACGCGGCACATTTTCACGTGCGCAAACACGTAAGCGGGACGCACGTTGCCATACATAAACCGTACTTTGTTTAAACAAACGTAACCGGGAAAAGTTTCCGCGGTCTTTATTCCTCGTGTCTAAAAATGTGCGAAGCGCCGCTCAAAAATGCATCGCGCAGTTAATAAAACGCAATCCCTGCACCGGATTTTAATACCACCGTCGCCTCGCAGCGCCGTCGCAGTTTTATAGTCGATACCACGCGAACGTCGCGATTACAGTTAAACTTGTATTTACTCGCGGCGAGGCAAGAGTTACGGCGAGCGGGAATTGCAGCTGCGCCAAAATTTTTCGCCCAGGCATTTTTCTCCGTGCAAAAACGGTTTATTCAGATGCGCGGGAAATTGCGCACTTTCTGGCCCCCGAACCGAAAACCAGAGCAGAAAAACAAGCAACAAATGCCTACTTTTCGCGACAGATTCGACCAGTCGAATCGTCGCGTCCCGACAGCGCCGTGTTGACGCTGGCACGAATTTTGCAGGCCATCGTAATAATACACGTATGTACCTACATTGCGACATGTACTTCTTTCTTTGACATTGACGATAGCTATGGTATAATTGTGTGTATTGTATGAAACAACAGCAACACAGCAGCTCCTCTAGTAGTCGGCTATTGTTCCGGCCCACGTACATTCAGATTCGAACGACGGGTTGTTTGCGCTGGGACCATCTTTGTGGCGACGAATCGCGGGCCAGAGAAACGGGGAGGGGGCAAAGGGGGGTTCGGAACTGAATGTACGAGACTGGACCCCAGGTGTTGAGCCCTGTGCGGAAACCAAATCAAGTCGACACTGTCACCTGGGACGTGACTCGCGCGATTTCTCCCTCTCGTGCAGCAAACAATACATTACGAGAGATTTCTTATCACCGCCACCACGGTTGGATGGTCGGCTGGTCAGGTGCCCTTCCCGATTCTCGTCCCTAATCCGTAGTCGCACGTAACACTGTTTTCACCATCAATACTTATGCCATTGGTCATCGCAACCCGATAATGGAAGGTCAGAGGGACGCGTGCACTGCAATGGAGAATGGCGACGAAACAGTGAAAGTCGAAATTCTGATAAACGCAGTCACGTGGTCTGTCGCGTTTTTCGCGATCGATGCCCCGTTTTAGCAAATGGGTCGCTTTTTCGCCGATAAACAAATTCGGGGTGTGCGGAAGTAGAACCAATTGTTTTCGGTCGGCCGGAAAAACGGCGGCAGTTTCCGCTGATGGGTCGGAGTTTCATTTTTTTCGCCCGCGAAATTTCGAAATGACGAAATGGCGACACAAGTATTGGTTTTGAAAGCGTTTGAGATTGTGCCCGACAACTGTCCAAAACTAGAGGCGAGAGAGAAAAGACGAACGAGACGATTTCTCGACCAACCTTCACCCTGAATATTCGTAAACCGAAAGCGACCCCAATTACGTCACCAAGACCGTGAACGTCGGTCGTTATGTTATTGTCAGTGTGTGCAGTGCGCTTCTTGTCATCGTGTTCTCTGTGCATATCTATACGAGTAACGTGGTTCACCGTAAACATTGACGATGCCTTACATTTTTCAGCAGCTCAGTGCGAAATTGGCGAATTGCTGCGATCGTCGCCGCGACAAAGTCGAAACGAAACGCAGACGAGACATAAATGGCGGTATCCAAAATTCATTAACATCTCAAGTAAACGCATTAGCGTTAATAAAGATCCTATTTCCGGCTGCCTTTTGTCCTTTTTAACGTTCGCGCGGGCAACATCAAAGCGCTTTATTTTTCACTAAGCCGCTGGAAAATGAAATTTCGGGATACAGGGGATGTGTATTTCATAAGCAATAAATATTTTACGACGCTTAATTGCTTATTGCTTTGCACGCTTTTGAATGCTTTATTCACAGTTAAATAATGTTTACATGCGTGTGGCGGAGAATTTAATTTCAACATTACACCGAAAAAAAATGCAGACAGCCGACAACGGCTGTCACACTCCCCACCCAATGACATTTCCATGGCTCTTTTTCTAACAACGTATACGTTGTATATCGCGATTGTCCGACGCAATCAGATAAATTAGTTGGACAATAGCTACTCCAATTATTACGTAGAGAAAAACAGGAGGCGACCCGACAAGAATGCTAAACTTTGTTTGAAATCACCGAGATGATTGGTGATGTTAATCCAATTAGCATTTTTTGTTTCGCGTCCAGTTAAAACGTCTTTTTTTCAATTATATGTCCCGATGAAAAACCTACAAACTCAACTGAAATTCACGACACAAATATTCCGCACAAACTCATTTTGTCCAATGTTCGAAAAGCGTGTACTTTCGGTATACAGCGTAATCCGATTACT
Source organism: Ceratoteleas bidentatus (assembly GCA_022817645.1). Taxonomy (NCBI): domain Eukaryota; kingdom Metazoa; phylum Arthropoda; class Insecta; order Hymenoptera; family Scelionidae; genus Ceratoteleas; species Ceratoteleas bidentatus. The sequence continues at coordinate 11,926 of JABFPB010000196.1, forward strand.
ACAAATGAATCGGTCGGTTCGATTGAGGGATCAGAAAATTTCGGCTCATACGAAAAACTGTTCGATCCCGAATACCCCAGGTCTAATCCGCACCGTCTCCAGTCCCCTAACTCCACTCTCGTCGTATCGTCGACATTTCTCCGCTCGATCAGTTTTTTAATCCAACCCCCGGAGCAAACAACAATCGTTCCCCGGCCACTTCTTCCACCTTCATTCCTTCCCGAAACTTACGAGCCGCAACAAACAATAATTTCTGCCCGCGAAAACTATTTATCGCCGAACAATCCCGCGGCACACCTGCAATACGTTTACCTGCATTTTCGACTGCTCCCTCGATTGCAAGAAAAGCCAGGATTGATCGCTATTGACAACCGGCCATTCAGTCATAAAATATCGCCCATTACGGCTCGTACGTCCGCCTCGCAGACCCTCCCGAGCGAAATTCAATCAAGAAACGAATACCTAGCTCTGACTCATTCGCTGCTCCTCGCTCGTGAATTTCCGCGATTCCGTCATTGTTCGCGAAACACGTACACGTGTACAATTATATCTCCTAATACACTTCTCGCTTTTTCGCCGTTCGTGCACTTTTGGGCTCGCTTTATTCGCGCGTCCGGTCGTCGTAAACAATGGCGAGCCTCGTATTTGCATATCAGCCAGTCGCTTCGCAATTACGTCGCATCCGAGGCCCAATTAAATTTAATAACGTTGCGAGTTGATTCGAAAATAAGGCGGCACTTTTTCGGCAAGACAGAGCGGAACTGCAGTGCGCCTGGATGGGCGCCAAACGGCAACATCCGAAAAGTAACGGACATACTCACGCGAGAGAATTATCGCGCGGACATGTGACCGGCAAACGGCCTGCCACGAGAACTCTCGACTCGCTCGCGTCCTCCCATGACCGAAATTCGCTCACGATCGCGCGGTTTTCGTTGCGATGCGCGGAGCGTTCGCCGTGACAACAACGCGGCCATTTGTCAAGCTCGACTTTTTATTAATTTCGCCGAACGGGGGCTCGATATCCCGCCGACGTCGTCGATGAAATATTACAAATTAAAGACGGGCCAAACGAAGCGTTAAACGAGTCGCCCGGAATAAAATAATGTTGTAATAAATATGTCGAGGGCGCATGACTTTATTCAGTTCGACGCCCAATGTTTCAATTCCGAAACACCGTATCCTACCATCTGCATCCAAATGTGACAAAAGCGTCGGAATGCAAAATGCATTTCGTACATACGTCCTTGGAGTCTGTTGGATCAAGAAAATCGATGGCGCTTTTGATGGACGACTTTTGCGACTGCGAGGGGTGTGGAGTATATTTGAGGAATGGTTCTGTGTTAGGTGAATTGTGATGGAATTTTGAAAAAAGTGGGCGGATTTGAGTGTGATGTGAAGTTGAAGAGTCGGAGGGTCCGGGTAATTTTTAGGAGTAATGCAGGGTCTAAAGTTAATTGGTGTTTGGGAAAGATGGATTTTTTGTGAGTTGAATAAAAAGGAGTAAGGACCTTTCAGGTTTTTTAGTCTTTTATGGCTGAGGACAAGAAGTTATGTTTTATGAACAGAGGCCATTTGGATACGGATCATTTTTACGTTACTCGGATTCACGACGTGGCAAAAAAGAAATGTCCACAGAGCTTAAAGATACCATTAGAATGCTTAGTTTATAGTTACTAAGATAAACAGTTGATTCAGAAGGCAGTTTGTAATAAATAGTTCAGTGATTGTTTACCTTAAAGTGATGTTTCCTTCAACAAAGATAATGCAATTAGTGCAACTAAGTATGTAAGATTGTAAAAGTTATAATCCAGTGTATATTCCATTACATTATTGAAACTTTTGTTTTGAGGAAAGCAAACATAACAAGTTAGTGTATAAAATCTTTACTTTGTACGATAGTTCAAATTACAACTAAATGTACACAGTTTATTACTACATGAGTTTCCCTCGTTATAAATATTCTGAAAACAAGCTTGATTATTCTCGATGTTTGAAATTATTTATTATAAGTAGAATCTCGCGAAATTAATTTTTTTGAAAAACTGTTATAACAATCTTTGAATGTGCAATTTTACAATCCCGCGACGAACAAAAATTACGATTCGGACTGACTATACCTGATCTCTTGATTGATGAATTCTACCTGACTATGCTAGACTATTATCCATACTGTTTCAAGACTACATATAGACTGTTGTCAGACTAACAACGGTATTGTTGTAGTCTAGCAACAGTCTACTAAATTAAACTTTTATTTATCTAAAATCGCGGATATACTTCCCACTCGCTAATGCTTCATGGCAACATATAATACTGCACTAAAGTAACAAGTGCATTAGATTTTCGTAATAAAAGAAAGGCGGAAATAAAACTTAAAAAGTGTTAAAGCCCATAGGTAATTACAAAATTGAAGATTTATTTCAATAAAGCCTTTTTAGTGTTCTTATAACCCTAATCAACCCCTAAAACTATACTTTATAAACCGCCATTTCGGAAGTCGCACCAAATCAAACTTCGCTTGAAATTATTCCACACTTTACACTAAGCAACTCCCAACATTTTTTACACCCTCCAACCCCCACCACCCATCGATATCCTCCACCCCTCGAAGCCGCCGCCGAATCCGCGTCGCAACGCGACATTAATGCCCGTCATTTTTGCCGCCATCCGTCAGCCGTTATTTAAACTCTAAACGCCTGATTACCGTCGTCTGGCGTCGAGCGTTATCGCGTGGCCGTCCGCAATTGGAATTTGATGACTCGCCGTTGGAGGCGCGCCGCCAGACGTGTCAGCCGAAATCGGGGTATTCGGCCGGCTTCTTTCTGCCTTTTGTCCGCGGCTCGCTGCGAAGAACAAAGCTTTGCCTTTTTCGCCTGGATGCGACACCGGCCTGGACCACACGACCATTTACAGCAGGACTCCCGGCCGCAAGTTAAACGCCCCGCCAGACATTCGATACTCCGCATACTCGGCACAAAGGCGGCCCCGTTTGCAGACACAGACGGCTTTTCTGTCCTTAAGGCAATGCACGATTAAGCGGCGCGATAATAAAACGACGGATACACGTCGGGCCGCGTGAAACCTCGGACAATCCGCCGCGACGTTCCTCGGGATACGCCCGTTTGGCCCAGTTTGTGTCTCCCGGGACGTGTCTCGCACGTCGAAATTGACACGTCCGAAATTCCCGTTCCGGCGTCTCGCGCACGCGAAAAAGCGCCGAGCCGTTGATATTCCGATCAGGTCGCGCGCGAAGCGTTTCACATTAGTTTCGGCGGATCGACGGTTTTCGATGCATCGCGAAATAACTTAACTAAAACTACAATCTTGATGAAAAGTATTGAGCTGTAAGACGTGACGTCTCAATAATAAATGTCGGGCGGCGAAATCGGGAAATCAATAGCGCGCGGATGATATATTTATTGACAACGCCGCGGCGTATATAATATGCACGGCGGACGGGGCGACGCGAAATAATTAAAATAAAACAGTCGGGCGCGCGTAAAAATGCTTCATCAAAATGCGGATAATTATTGGTAAATATTCATAAGCACGTGTCGGCGAAATTGATTTGCCATTGAGCCGCGCGGATTTAAAATGCAAATTGCGATAATCGGCGGCAAAAAGGCGCGGACAATCGTCGCGCGATCTTTTCCAGAAAAAAAAACGGTTCGCCGGACGCGCCCGCGACTTCTTCCGTGGAATCAATTACGTTCGCGCAGTGAATTATCGCGCGCCGAGTAATTATTATTCATGATTGTTCCGTGAAATTGACCACGCGGAGTCATTAATGATAATGCCTAATCGTTAATGATTAGCCGTGACTGTGATTAAATGCGTCTGATTAAGCGCACCCGCGCGCGATTATTATTGGCGACGGTGCGCGCCTTTAATTTGCCCGGCAAAAAGTGGGCGGTATTTCACGTTTAAGTAGTAGATACGCGCGTTCGGCCAGACGCGCATACATTAGCGCGTCATGGCCGAAGTTTGAATTTTATGGGCCAGTTTTTGCGCCAAACCGGCCGTTAGTCACGATTATTTTTCAAGATACCCGCGTCCATTAATGCCATAATTAATGCCGCTCGCAGTTTCGTTAAGTCGAAACAATTCGCGCAATTCAGAATACAGGATTTACATATGCACCGGCGGACTCGCCGCTTCTTTGCGCCGCCGTTTTTTGCGTACATGCAAAAATTTCTCTCTCACACATACGTACACATACATACATACCCACAAACCGACAAGCCCAAACGAATACCCACGGACGGCAATCTGAATTCAATCTTCCGTTCGACCTTTCACCCGCCGGCAAACACGCCGATTTCTTTCGGATCCGCATGAAACATTCGCCACTTGGCGCGATTTGATTATCAAAGCGATATCGGGCTCGTAAACAGGCGCTGTCCTGGCTCGGAATTTATTTAAAAACGGCGCTCGATATATGCGCGCAGATAACTCGCGGCCCGAAAGCCCGGTCGGCGAGCCTCTAAAACGCAAAACTTGAAGAAGTCAATCGCATGTGTCGAGTACGAACACCTCGTGTAAGTTGTCAATGTGCACGACTACGTGTACGTTTATCTATATATACCTGCATATGTATACGTTTGCGAGCATGCCGCATGAATATTTTGCCCGGTTCAACATATTCCGCACTCTCCTCCGGCGTGTCCCAAACCGCCTTTATCCCTTTGAGATTTCTATCCCGCGCCACGATAGATTACCCGGACCCGAGATCAAACGTACCGCTTCCGCTCGATGCAAACGATTTCTTTTAATTGCAATTAATCCCATCGACCTGCAGCAATTAACGAAATGGTTCGATCGATCGAAATTACTCCGCCATCCTAAGACACCGTCCGAGCCCTTCATACATTTTTAAGAACTGTTCGCGGCTTCGCGTGTTCGTGCAATCTTCAAAATGCTTCCGACCGACCGACGCCGGTGGCTTTTCGGTTTTGCAGCCCAATTACCCGACTGGCTGCAGCCAGTTCGCCGCAGTGGCTAATTTCTGTACTTGGAGTTTTTCTCGCCATAACAATATCATTCAATATCATTCACTCGGGTAAGTTTAGATTCACCGCCGCGAATTGATTGCCGGTTGATTTGCGAGCGCTCTCTTTTCGCGTCGTTGGACCTTCCGCGCGACCGTAAAAGTCCGCGATTATTTCCGACGATCTACAATAATTAGCCCTGGAAGAAAATGTTCGCCGGAATTTATCACCCGGCGCTTTATTAGCCCGAAAACGCGACGCTCGTTTATCAGTCGCGAATTTCGAAAACGTGACTGGTTTGTCGGAGAAATGATCGCACAGTCGCACGAAAGCCAGGTTCTTCTGTGGGAACTGGCGGAACGTTCGGTCGGAACAATATTTTGACAGTGCGGCTAAAGTTACACGAAGACCGAAGCCCGGACTTTAGAGACCCTCGAATGTATTTGTCGTGTGAAGTATTTGGCAAAGTATATTTCCGTTTTTGTGCTTTGTAATGTCAGCTAAATGAAATCACTTGGTACAGTTTTACGTGCGCATACGACGAGGACAAAGAATTCATACGACAATTCGAAGTACTGTTTTATTTGACATCATAATGACATCGTGATTGCGGAATCGTACGAAATTAGGTTTGACAAATTTTTACTGCAAAAACGTCCAAAGTTGTAAATGAGGAAATAGTTTTTAGCTGTATGATTTCTGTAAATGCATCTGCAAAAATGAGTGTCTTCAGTAAATTTATTCCATAATATATCGCAAAGAAAGTGAAAGAAATTAAATAATATCAGGTCTTCTAATTTCAAATATTTCAACAAAGGTACTTGCTTTTGCAGTTTGTATCAAAGTATGTAAAAAACGATGTCATTGTGATCAACAAAGTGGAAAATCGACGTTTTTCTGATAACCCATTTTTGCACTAGGACTTTACACTGGATTTTTACTTCCGACAATTTTGGACGGATCCACGACTGGCTTTCAAGAAGCGGCCAGGGGTCGAGACGCTGAGCGTCGGTTCCGAGTTTATAAAAAACATATGGGTTCCGGACACGTTCTTCGTCAATGAGAAGCAGTCGTATTTTCATATCGCTACCACCAGCAACGAGTTCATTCGAATACATCATTCGGGTAGCATTACAAGAAGTATACGGTAAGAACGTCTACTCAAAATACTCGTAGTCTTTAAATACTCCTACCTTCAATTGAGTCCCACGAGCCACAGACTATATTTAAACATATGTAAAATATCATTGGAAATATATTTATTTTTCGTACAGTCTTCAACCAATTGCTTTCGCGCGTTTACTTTCACCGCGCCAAACAGCCTCCGATTCACCGTAAAAGCTTTCTTACGACTAAAAATAGTTTGCGCGAGATACTTTGATCGCGACGCTTTTTTCGATCTATTTTGATTTATACTCCATTTATTTTCGCGTGCTCGGCGACACTGGGGTAATATTCAATGAACCCTGATTGGTGTCTTCCGCAAAACGCGCTCCTCCAATCAGCAGCGCCGCGATCAAAGAACAGCTCTCATTTCCGGGGCATTCGAATACGTAAAACGAAAAAGGGACTCACGTTCCCGGCAAATAATTTCGTTGAATGTGCACCTGATGGAAATCGCATTGAACAAACGCGCCGGATTTTTGTCGCGCGCCACAGATAATATGCGCTTTCACGTGTAACTTCGAAATAGCCATCACGGGGCAACCCCGTTTCTTGTTGGAATTTCACTGTCGACCGGAAAACACTCGAGCAAAGTTCATTGAGCAGCGCTTCGCGAACCGTCGACGCGAAATTTTAATCGACGAGATTTAATTGCTTTCAAAGTAGCGCATCGATCTTTTGAAAAATGGCTACGCGGAAACGAATTTTAGCGCCCTCTTTACCGCAGACAACGCGCGCGTTATAAAGACAAACGATGCTGTATTAAAATCTATTAAGCGGGAATGCCGTTACAATAAAATCCCGGGGTGAAATAAAACGGCAAAGCGCTCGTTATCCATTGTTTAACGGGGGATCTGATTTTGGCCCGATGCAGCCTAATCATGCGAATGAGCCGATAGCATCAGCAACGCGTAATTCGAGGCTTTCGGCAGAAATAATTACTGCGGTCCATTACACGCCGATACCCGTACCGCGCGATATCAAATCATTAAATCTTGAGGACGCGGAGATTATCGGTGAAACACGAGGACTCTTTCTCGTCACCGGGCCACTTACGCGCGCGCAAAATTAACCGAATCCCGCGATGATATTCTTAATAAATCCGCCGACGGCGAACCGGCGAAAGCCGGGCTTCGCTTCGCCCCGTTTACACGCCGTTATTGCATACATCAGCCAATTTGTTATCGACTTATCGATCGGAAAATTAATTGAATATAAAACCGCGGCCGAAATTTTGCAATCGCGATGATCCCACGAACATTTCGTTTCACGCAATTAGCGACTCGCCGAGTGTCCCTGCACGCTTGTTCACCGAAAAACGACTCAGCGCCATTAACTCGCGCTTTTTCCGCCGCCGAAAATCCATAACGTGCAATTTGCGTGCTGAGCTCGTTCTAATTGTTAATCCGTCAAAGAGCCGCGATAACAAGAATTCGGTCGCGCGGCTTCCAATTTAAAGCCGCGTCCTCGAGTCAGCGATGCCGGGAGATTTGCCCTTTAATCACAATAATGAAGCCCCGAGATTATTTAGATCGACGCCGAATCGCCGACGTCATTATTACGCGCCGATCGCATAATCGCGCGCGGCAAATTGCTAAACACTTTTGCCCGGTCATTAAAAAGCCGGCCGCTTTGAGGCCGGAAACGTCAAAGCCTGCGCTTTTTCGCGCGAACTTGCCGTCCGATAATTTTACGTGATTGATGCCCGACGGCGCGCTCAACTCGATCTTTTTGTCTTGCAGTCTGACTATCACGGCGTCGTGTCCGATGAACTTGCAGTATTTCCCGATGGATCGTCAGCTCTGTCACATCGAGATCGAAAGCTGTAAGTAGTACAAATAAGATAAGGTCAGACTCGCCACCATTTGCGACGTGACACGTACTTCGCCAAATGACAAACCGTGCTTTCAGCCGCGGCTTTCCCCGCGAAGATCCCTGAGATCTCTTGTACGCCCACAAACCACCACCGCCATTATGCCAACGCAAACGACGAATCTCAAAGACGCCGACCGATTCGCGGCACTTTGCCGCGCGAGTCCCACTTTCAATCCCTTTTCAGGTCAATGAAACAACTCTTACGTGCATTCGTGTCGAGATTGTAAAAGCATCGTCCGCACATCATCCCCCCTTCTGAAAGATCCACGTGAAATACTTTCATTAACCCGTCTCGCTGTCCGCCACTCTTGTCCACTCTGTCTGCCCGATCGACCCTCCCACCCCATTTTTCCCGCCCAAGTCTCGAACTTCTTCCCGTTCCATCTATTGTACTACCAAGCACAGTGTGCAGCAAAAGGCACCCAGCTTTCTCGTGTACACAAGGCATCGAAGCCAAATGTCCAATTACGTTTCTGCGGGTTACCTGAATTTCAAAACCAACGAAAAAAGGGCTTCGGAATCGCCTTTGAGTTTGATTGACCCAAAGTTGGAGGACGCCGTGTTTGTCCGGGAATCGAGGATAATTCCATTTTTGCGCCTGACAGAGGGGTGCACAAACATTCCCGTCAGCTGGAAATCCTTTTGGACGGGTCGAGTGTTTAACACGAATTCGGACGTGCAGGAAACGTTTAAAGTCGCGTTCGGACAGGAAACACCTCTCCATTGTGCCGAGTGTTTATCCAACCGAGGAGTCTCAGCCTGGTAGACACTGGGGATCGGGCCGGGCATTCGAATGTGTCGAGCATCGGCCGCTGGCCGGCGACCAATTGTTTTATACGGAACCTTTATGACGATTCAAATGACGTGCAAGCCTCCGACGGGGATAAACAAAGTCAATCACGGGAAATGGGAAGGTTAATCGGGCGAAGATTTCGCGGGAGAATAACGCTGATTTCGGGTTAATTTTGATGGCGCAGCCGGTAGGATTATTTCGATTTCGAGGAGAGAAATAGATTGACGAAAAGATAAATCAGGGAAGCGTAATTGGACATTTACAAGGAGTGACTTTCAATGAAAACGTGCAGTTAGAGCACTTTGCAAACCAGCGCTCTTTAACTATTTTGAAGGAAAGAAGAAAAGTTTAAGCAATGTGATTTCTGATAAATACAATGAGATTACCTTAGCGACTATGATATCATGATATGTTTACAATTTCTTTTGGACTCGTTATTTGCAGTTCTTCACTATATTGTAAAGAACGAGAGAGGTTGCGATCAAAGCAACGGGATGATACAAAAGTTGTACGATTTCATATTGTAAACTCTTTTAACCAGTAAGATGACTACATTCAGTTCTATCAGTTTTTCGATATCGTCTGCCTAGTACGACCTTTATTTTACGATATCATCTTCTTTCCTCCATCGTGACGCAACGATATTGAAAAATCGGACACTTAATATTGGGCACTCAAATACACCTCAAGCGCGATGGTTGCAAAGTGTAGTCGACTACTAGCAGTGGCATCGACGGAATCTTCTTCGTCACTTTACGTCCTTTTCACTAACTCACGACGAAGTCATACTCCACCGAGACACTTGAACGACGATCCCCGGGTCCGCGGAAAAAAGTGTCAGACAGTGTGGTTATCGCGATTGGAATCACGCGGAATGAAAAAACGATATCATTTAAAATACATCGCACCTACGTGTCAACGTTAAATCATTGATGTCTATAGCCATTCTTCATAACAAGTTACACGTTCCAATAAAATTTCATGGATTTATTAATTACAGAAAATGTTACTGTACCAAACAATAATTTCAACATATCATGTCTCCTTCATAACAAATCGATTTCGTCTAATTTCTGAAGATGACATAGCAAATGTGACCTGACTACGTCGAAACATTTACTCTACCAAATGAGAAAATTGCTTAGCAGTTAATTTGTTTCACCCAGGACATGTCACGTTGCGATTTCTCCTTTAGCAAAATATCCTCTAAATCCAGGAAACCGTAATCGAAAATCTTTCTGTGTGTACGATACCATGACACAGTGAACAGACTCACCTCGCCGGTGACAATGGGTACCGTTCTCCTCGCAAGGATTCGTGACTGCACTTTTTTCCGCGCGCCACGCAGTCGACGACGAAAGTGGCGTCGAAAGCTGGCACGAGTTCGGCGGCCATCGACCCAAACCACGACCGCTCAAGTACACACAAACTGCCACGCCAAGCAACCATCTCACGACCGTTCATCTCAAACGCGAAACATCGCGAAAGCGGGACCCACGAGGTGCAACGTGTCTCCCGTGTTCCTCCAGCCGCGAAACGCGAGGCAAATCGGGAGCTAACAAGCTCCTCTGTTCCGCTCGAGCTAACGAAAATGCCGCGACTTAAATGAATGCGCCTCTTTTCAAGGTTGCCTGCGGTAACCTGCTTATTGGGTCGCGCGCCACGAGGGGCCGCCACTTTGCATCTCGCGGCGTTTTTTCGCTCGCGTTCCTCGCCGAGCGTGATTATTCGTCTATACTTGTGTGGAAGCTACGTGTACGTTGACACGTTGACACAAATCTCCGATGGATCTCCACTAAACCATGCCAATGTTTTGCTACGACAATGCAGCTTCCGTCGCCCGTCGCGCCGAAAACGTCGCGGAAAGTTGGCGTAAGTCGCGACGGTGCAACGACGTGCGGCGGGTCGCGCGAAGGTGCATTGTCCGGATGTGATGCGAAGTCATCAGCCTTGTACAATGATTGATGGAATTCTGCCGGTTCGAATCTTATTTCCTGTTTTGTTTGTTTATGATTTGCCATCTGACAGCACCCTGAAGGCCTCCGACATATAACACTAAGCCTCGTGTCCGGGGACGTAGGCCGAGGACGGCCGGCCCTGCGGAGGCTGCGCAACGTGTTCAAAATTCAATTCTGAATTACAATTACAAAAACGTCTCAAGACCGATATTTGACGCATTGTGCATCTAGCCAGCGCATGCGTAAGCTCTTTCCTATCGGACACAGTCAAGCCGATTATCAAAGAAGACAAGGACTGTTGTTTTCCTTTGCAACTGTCACTAGAGATAACGTAGCTTTTGATCTCATTCTCTGGTACCCCGCTAAGAAACGTGTCTTGGATTCTGTAGAGTAGTCTCTGTCAAGCCTTTTTGTTCTGAGTCCCTTGTTGCGTTTTTTGACTCTTGCGTTTTTGCGATCAGCATGCCGTAGTGCTCGTAGCATGAGTATGGTAGAACGTTGGTTTCGTCCCCATTTTCGGTTATGGTTGTTGCGGATACAGTACGCTCGATGCAGGTGCTCGAGATGCATTCGAAATCGTCCTTTGCAATGGAAATCGCGCTTAAGGAATGACGGTTCCACAATGAGAAGCTTTTAAAGCTCAACGGGCGGGGGTACAAGTGGAATTGATCAATTTTTTAAGCCCGACAATGGACGGAGAAGTCGAGGCTGTTTGTGTTTGATTGATGAAAATGGCAATGCTATGATAATGGGCGAGCGGAGTGCTTATTTCGTTATTGAAAATGGCGTGGCGTTTTTAATGGATTTTTGATGAAATAGTTACGACGCCGAGGCCGAATAACGCGGCGCACCTTTTCAAGTGAATTTGCTTACGGGAGCAAAAAGTACGAGAAAAAGTGAACAATAGTTGCCGACCGGGTGTGTAAATATTGATTATCATATAACAATAAACAAGAAAAAAAGGAGTTGCACATAAAGACGCCGGAGTACACGAGCAATTTTTTCCGTAATGTCTAATAGCCTGTTTTTAAATTCACTCTACCATATATTTTTGCGTCGGCTTTTTTATTTATATAATAATTAATCAAACTCACGAACGGTATTTTCGAAGATTTATAACGTGGCTTCTTGCGCGACTTGCATTAAGATTCTTCATGGAGAAACTCGTGGGAGAAAAAATTTGTATCGTGAAATCAGCAATACTTTACATTTGATAACATTGCACAGCATAAAATTTCGATTTTGTAATCGCGTAAGAAATAAAGTATATTTACACACTGCGTCATACTCGGTAGCTTTGTGAAATTTTGTTCCGCCGTTTATTTTGAATAATAATTCCACGTTAGTATCGAATAATTGAACGACAGATAAAATTGGAGCGCTGTAAATAAATTCAATAATGCAAAGTCGAGCGATGTTTTGATTTAATAAACAGATCGAATTTGCAGAATTATAGACGAGAGTATTCTCGTTGTTTTTGAAACATTTTCCGCGGTTAATCTTTTTTCCCTTTATTTGGAAAAACTTTCGCTTAATGATTCTACCGTGAAAGAGTAAATATGTAAAACACGTGTTACAAAAACTTCAAAAACTATTCCGAACTGCAAAGAATGCGAAAATGCCACAGAATCGTCTTTCACGGTTAAGCTTGCAGTAATTATATCTTTGAAAGTGAGCTATTTTTAAACGTTCAAATGAATCGAAACTACCTTAGCATAACATTTTTATAATCATAATACTACCAGTAGTTTCAACCTATTCCGAATTATTAATTCACCAAAACCTTTCAGAAACGTGAATAATCGATTCATTTTTATAGAGCGCGCCTTAACGTAAAAAATATTACATTACACTCTAACGAGTATCACTTGAAAGAGACATTTGTACTCGTTAAAAAAACGTCTCCGGATCAAATGTCGATTTATAATTTGTCACCGTTGGATGAATATGCCATCGAATCTAACGTTACATCTAACGTAAAAACCAGAACACCTCGCAAAACGCGTCCCACGTTGATCAATATCAAGCGTGTTATCAAAACGTGCGCAGAAAAACGTTTACGTTTTGCATTTGACGTCAGATCCGATATCACATCTGATGTTTAATTTTCAATTTCCCATGATTGGAGTTGCAGCAACAAAACGTACACGCGGCATTATTTATTTTATTGAACAATTTCACACGCCTGTGCATATATCTGTATACGCGCAGCAACGTGTTAAGGCCATTTTGCAACGACTGCCGCGAATAGCCAAAATAAAAATTTGTACGAATCAAGTTGCCGAAAATGCATCACACAAGCGCACGATATCGCGAAATAGATGTATATCACGTTTCGCATCGTTCTGCGTCAAAAACTGGATTCATAGTTACATTTGCATCGCCTTTCGTAGCTTCGTTGTTGAACTGCACCGCTTGAATGCACGGCACCACTCTTGTCGTTGTCCAGTCGAAATGCCACCCTCCCCAAAAACCTTTATACATTCTGCGCCGTTCAATTGCATCTGCGGGATTAGATGTCTTGTAGGTAACTTGTTCCAGCGCAGAATTAGTCGACGCTGGCAATTCGTTTGTCTACGAGTTTTCACATGTAATGGCTCGCGAGAGCAGCCCGACTTCCGTCGAATTCGAGTCGCGCGGATGCAAAAACTCGACAGCAACTTCGATCGATGTCAATCCGAAATAATGGGCATATGAAAGTTGCATTAATACCGTAGATACACGAATCTTTCCCGTTACCATCGAGCATGTTTACTCTCTCTGTCTCTCTCTTTCTACTTCTCAATCTTTCAATCTCTCTATCTCTCTCGAAAACTACTACTCTGAGAGTGTATGCCGAGAAAGCTTTGCGAATCAAAATTCGACGCTATTTAAAGTTTGATTTGAGATTGATCGAATCGCAGAATTTAATTTTCATCCAACTCCAACTACACTTCAATATTAGCGTTCAGTGCTGCCGAGGGGCAGGATTGTATCATTCGACCCGAGCTTGATTGATACCTCGTCGAATGATGCAGTTGTTGTTATTGCGAGTTACGTTAGAACGTGGCGTTGCCGATGAGTAACGACCACGTGAGCAGTACGATAACGCGCGATCGTGATTTCACGATCGGCGTTGCAGTCGCAAAGCGTCCATCCCTAAGTAGAAACCACCCGATGTCGCGTTTTTTTGGGCTTTCTGTCTTCTTCTCATTGTCTTTGGGTATCTGGATATTTTGAGTACATGTAATACAGCTGCCTTTTTGTTACGTAGTTATTGGACCTAGCAAAGGAACAGCTCGAAGTTGCCGAGACGCCGCGTCCGATGTTATGACAAATTGTGACTTTTTGCCCGCAATTCGTACGGCTGACCCAATTCGCACTCGGGTATATTAATCCGTTCCGCTGGGACAAGAGTGACTTTGTAATTGGTTTTTACGCCTTTGACGTCACCCGCGCTCGGCCATCTTACGGAAACCTACACCGAGATAAGCGTTCGGCTCGGATATCTCGTCCAATTTAACTTGGACAAGATATTTGCCGCAATTCTGGCGTTCGGTTAATCGTTCCGGATACGTTAATCAAGTTCACAAGATTGTCCTACTTTGGCCGGCCGAAAATCCCGCCGGAACATGGCCGCGTCGGCAAAAATGCGCGACAAACTGCGAGGTGTTCCTTGACCTCCATGACCCACTATCTATTCCGTTTTCAATGTCTGTATGTTAGAGCAACGATTTTCTTGTGTTTTCGTTCTTTCCCGACAGTTGGATACACAATGCGCGATATTCGGTACAAATGGAAGCACGGCAATCAATCGGTTGGCATCTCGAACGATGTGGAACTGCCGCAGTTTCGCGTGCTCGGGCACAGGCAACGAGAAACAACCATACACCTGTCTACAGGTAGATATCCCTTATTCATTGTCCTCCTCTTTACGAGTACCATGTACCTACATAAACGCTCTTTCTTTCTTTCGCTCAACTATTCTTTTTCTGTCTCTGTCTCGCTCTCGTTCTCAATCACACAAAAGGAACACCCACTTCTCTTTTACCGACGCATCTTTTTCCCGCACCATTGCACCGATTACCGTTTCTCCGTCATGCGAAAATGTCAGTGAAATTTGACGTCTGAGCGATTCTTTCGCGTCCGAGTTGCGGAAGCAATGACCGACGGACCTATGGCCGTAGCGCGACGTTCACGCTGACAACCACCACGAACCTCAGGAATGTACTTGATAAACGGCAAAAGCGATAAACGGCAACGGTGTCGGGCTAACAGCGTTTTAATTATCCAGGCCAATTAATGTCGCCGTGTTTCGCAAAACCATGATTTACAAACGTGAAATACGGTTGCAACTAGGCGGACGGATTAATATATGTGTTTATTTCGGCATGCTTGGAACTTTTCCAAAGACGCGGGCTTTACTATCGGATTAAAAATCTCCGAGGGACATGACATGTATCAATAACAGCTTTTTGTGCTGCCGATTGTTGACGGCCGGTGCCAAGTTTCTTTGGCCGTTTTGCCTTGGATCGTGGATACCACACCTGTTACGGATCTGTTCCGTCGCGCACTATTGCTTATAAAATTGCGATAAAAAGTTGCAAGCCCTGCGTGAGATTAGACATCAGGTGATCATTTTATTTCTTTCGCAGTGTCTTTCTAGTTTTAAGGTCATTGGAAAGGAATGCTGTAAATCGACCAGACAAACTTTTCCGGGTGGATTCTGGAAAAGTGCGGAATGATTATACATACAGGTTGTTGGGAATGTACGTAACTTGGGCAATCATTAGACAACATTGTCGGAATTTCGCAATCTCTGGAAAATATGTAACAGATGGGAAGTACAAGCAAGTAATAACAGGAATAGAAATTTGTAGCAGTCTGCTTGTTGTTAAACTTGATGAAAAACAGACAACGTCTTGCGGCGCCAGTCTCAGGTTGCATCTAAATCAGACCGGATTCGCAGCTTATTGCAACACTTTGGTATTGTTAGACATTATCAGTGTATTGATTAAAGTCTTTATTTATTAAATCCCGAACAACTTGTCGAAAATAGACGGATTTGCATGTTTTATCGAGTCATCGATAATCGGTTTTCTGGAAGATATAAATGTCGAAGAGTCCAGGCCGCGTCGTGAAATGTATCGAGTTAGTTTATATTTAATTAACGGCAATGGTTAAATTTAAGAAGGGATATTCAACAGAAATATGCTAATGACAGATTCGCGTTTGTTCATTGTGAAAATTAATTTATCGTAATTAATTTAATAGTCAATTCCGAGCAAGCTTCCTACTGCAAGGTGAAACGTCTAATGTATCATTACATCTATTGAAAATGTGATTACTTGAATCGTGTTTTAACTAACGATTAGTCCGGGACATTACCTATATTAGGAGTAGAGTAACCTTCGACAGCTCTGTCCTCGGCAAATCCTCTCTATATTCGGATCCCAATACATTTTGCACGTTAGCATAATTTAGTTTAGTTTAATCCATCAGAAATACCGGACGAGTTTAACTCCAGTGTTATCGTGTCCGAGGTCCTTGTTGTCAAAGTTTAAAAATGACTCTATTCCTGTTATAAACTGCACAAGACCATCTCCACTCTCTAACCGACAGCTTTTCTTAAATAAAGTTAACGGCCGTCGCAACTTCTGCAATATTCAGGAAGCAGCGTTTTCCAATAATAATAAACTTCACTCCTCCACTAATAAACTCGACCTAACAAATAGTCAAAAGCCAACAAATACCAATCAGATCTGTAAAACACGATTCCAGGCCAAACTGGGATTTGCCACCCCAACTAAACGATCTCCCCTACTTGCAACCTCGCGCCAATCGGAACTCTCAAACCTAAAAGCATCCATCTTTCCGAAATTATCAAGTACATTCCACCAACCAGTACGATTACGCTAAGAAGTTTGACTACCATCAAACAGCGAATCAACCATGTATCAGTGAACCGTGACCAGCACACGATCCCCATCAACCAGTAACCGTTTCTGTTGTCCCGTGACTGTCAGAAGCTCGTGAACCCCGGACGCTATCTATATGTAAACGTCGATTCGGAAATGATCGAAGCAAAATAATGGTCCGCCCCGGCTCGACAGCATGACTTGAAAGAACCCGGCGTTGACCGCCCGCTTCATCGGCGAAGAAAGACAGAGAGAGCGCGACCCGCTTCGCTTCGTCAGTCAGTTCGAGTCGATTAATCGTTCGCATCATCCAGCACCATCAGCTATTTTGCTTTCGTCATTTGCGAGGATCTCTTTTGCGTATCTATAGCCGCCTAGCGCTCACTTGTCCTTCGAACCGGTCGCGGCGATTCCGCCATCATCATCCCCAAATTGAGTTGTCGCCCGCGACCCAGTTACCGTTCCCCGACGAACCGACAAAGAGTTGCATTGTCGCATAATTAATCGGACCCGCGTAGAGTAAAGATTGGCAGGTAAGTGGAGGTCCCCTCGGAGCCTGCTTGCGAAAGTGGGTTCCACAAGGTACGTACAAACCGCAGGGGAGTATGTTTCTTTGCAGTCGGATACACAATGCGAGACATCCGCTACAAGTGGAACGAGGGTCCTAACAGCGTGGGGGTCAGCAACGAGGTGTCACTGCCCCAATTTAAGGTCCTTGGACACAGGCAACGTGCCATGGAGATTAGCCTCACCACTGGTAACGTATTCCACTTACGTCTAACAAACCTAACAAGTATGCACGGGACCTGTATTAGCCATGTGCTTTGAGACTGCATAAGTGACGCTATTTAAGTTACGCGCGTCCAGTCGTGGCGCGACGAGCATACGGCATAGGTTGAACGACTGTAGCTTCTCGGGCGACGGCGCGTTCCCAGATAATGTTCTGTCTGATCGTACTTGGCCTTTTTTCCGCTCGTCTCGAGCTTCCCTGGCCGAGCCAACTCAGGGTAGTCAGTCGATCGCAAGCAACGAGCTATCAGCCGCGGGTAGAGGGCGCCACCTGAAAGCAGTGCCCGGCGTTTGAACCTGTTTGACGCGGTGCACGGAATGAGAGTTTAGAGTAGTGCGTTGCGAATTCTTCTGGCGGCGGTCGATGCGGTTGAAGCTAGTCGAGTGACGTGTTTCGAGAGCAGATGCTACGGTGAATGCTGTGTGTTTGCGCAACGTAGCGGTTGTTGTAAGCGTTTCTCTATGTTGGCACTTGGGAGCCGCGCATTCACCTCGGGCCGTGGAACGTCGCAACTGAATCAGGGCTACCAATTGCTCGACGACGCATTGAGCCGGCGGATCCGAGTCGTTGCCGTAACTTTATGATTTTGAGATCTGCTTGAATGCTTGGTACGATGCGGGAGTAGACTAGTTATTTCACGTTTTTTGAACGCTGATTGCGACAGTCGAATTGAATAGTGTACGTAATGTAAGAGTTCTTGTCTGTTGAGTTGACATGCTATGCAGAGGACGAGGCTCGTAGATTCGACGCTTTGTTTGGTTTCCTCTTGAATTGGAGCTTTGACGCTGGGAATGTCGGAACGTTGAGACGCACTTGGCCACTTTTCCATTCGCCATTTATCTTTAGATACTGCGGTACAAGACACCCGTCATTTAGTCCGTCAATCAACAGCAAATCAGTCGCGCGAGTTTTTCCACTGGGAACTGGTCCAGCGACTCATTCGCCGAGTCAGACACGACGACGGGCCGCACAAAAAGTGCACGGTTTTAACGACACAGTTTAAACTGCACGGTCCGACAAAAAGCGGCACGAAAACTGGACGTCTTGCAATATGAGATAATTTGTTGGGACCGGTGCACTGCTTAACGAACGGTTCGGAGCCGTAAATTTGTTTGCAGTCACCGGTTTTTAGACGTTCAGTTTCACGGAAATTGCACTCCAAGTGTAGATGTACGTCCGCAAAAATCGTTCAGTCACTGTTTGTTCGAGTGAAAAGATGTTTTCGTTTATGTTGATTGTAAATATTTTAGATCGTCTTCTGCAACGTATAAGGTGCTGGTGAAGCAAACTACTATTTTCTGTGTTAGTATGAATATTTTGTAAACTAATGTAATTGAAATTAGGATGCACCTCATATACGATAATCGTATGAAATAATGATTTACGATCTAATTTCATCTTTAAAGAAGTTTTCTCTGAATTCGTCAATTTTTGCAAAATACTATAAAAGTAAGTATAGAATAGAATTTTTTCAACTAATTCATCTTTATTTGCTCGCATCTACCATTATATAGACTGATTATGCGAGGTTTGACGAAGTATCAAAGAAATATACGTTTTAAAGTGACTAGCAGTGCCAATACTTATTCGTACGTGGACGGTGACGCTTAAACTCATATCAACCAAGACAAGGTGAGGTAACTGATTTTTCAAAAATTTAACACATGCATGTCATGAAATTTCCCAGCTATACTGAAATCTTATACAGTAGACTACCTAGCATTTGCAATAAAAACATGTGTAAAGTATATAAACTATAATCGTAGTATAGTTGTAGATCTATGAAAAATAGATACCATTTAGTTTATGTCAGATTAATACATTTTTATTACTTATGATATTAGGAAATTTTGTATTTTTGATAATAATAAAACTATTTTATGAACTATAGTTTCATTTTTTGTTTCCTCTGCAATGAAACATTTCATTTTACGGTATTAAATTAAAAAGAAAATAATACACCTATGAGAGAGTACGCAGAAAATAACTACCACTCGGTGTCACAACAAAACCTTCAAATTTCCCTCTTTCACTACAGTTCACGTAAAAATAGTCTCCCTACGTATAAAATGGAAAACAGTGGAACTACGATAAATATGTCCCGACAACGAGGCGGAACAACATTTTACGTCGTTTCTGTATAAAATTGTAAAACTTGTGAAGTTTTACGCTCGAGAAAACAGAGCCGTCTTAACTCTCTTTTCTTATGATAATTACTTTTTCCATCTTCGAATTTAATTTTTATTAAAATTACCAGAATTCATTCCGGAAAGTAACAGAAACGTATTACACAAATAAATTACTTTCTTGAAGAATATATAATTTCAATCTTTTGCAAATTCAACTTCTCTCTTTGTGTATTAGTTTAATGAGATACGTATAAAACTCGCATTTCCTTTAAACATTTCAATGTTCATATTTCTGCGATCAAAGAGGTAATATTAGTAAACGTTAATAAGTTACGAAGCAAGTAGCGTGATATTGGTTATATTTCTAATGCCACAACTTGCCATGCTGTTTTAGTCAACCTGCACACCCTGCATGTGTACTCGATTGTTAATTAGTGGTGAAATGTTTGATTAATTGCTGCGCAATATTGAATATCAAGAGTCGCAAAAGCGATTTGACAAGCGTATATTTAATTTCAAACTCCTCGCCGTAAATGGTCAAACGGTAAATGACTCGACAGTTTCACTGTCATTAATCGAAACCATTAAATTTAACTTTGAAAGTCACATTCACGTATAAATCAAGTATCGAAAGTACTAAGGTATTTTCGTGATTTTAGTCAAAGATCTTTTAGATTGTTAAACATTTTCACGAATCTTCCATAATTTCTTAAACAGTTATAAGTTTATACTGTACTGGAGAAAATAATTAGTTTTGAAAAACAATAATCATGTTAACGGAATTAATAACATAAAATTATGTAACTGTTCGGTAAATTTTATTACAAAGGTTTTCCACTTATTTTCTAAACGTAAGAAAGTCTGTAATAGCATAAGTTGTTTTCATCACTTACAATTTTAGTTTGATATATTTGCGTATTTCTCAAAAACCGCCCACTCGAAATCTTTATATAAAAGAAACTCGCAATCAATAGTGTACTATTCCAAACTATTCATGATTTAAGAAATCTAAAACGGTAATAGTTTCTTAATGTTAATATAGTACGTCATTAAACTTCATATCTAAGCTAAAGCATTTCTGACGTACTTTAAATTTCAACGACCATTAAATATAATCCATGTTTCAGCTTAAACACTGGATAAATTTTGCTGACACATTTTTCTGCGTGTTTGCAGGAAATATCTTTTTCATCCATCCTCTTTGGTTTGCAATTAATGTAATTAAATGGTGCTCCGGTTTTATCTATTCATTAACATCATTTTCTATCTCAATAATTGAATTATTAAATTAATAACCTGAAATAACTGATTGAGTAGATGTAATATTTTTTTATGTGCCATAAAAAGGGCACCGAAAAAAGTTTCGTCTAAAATAGATTACGTTTGTTGACTATACTAAAAATTAAATCAAATTCGTTACTTGAATTACACAACGAACGTGACTAAAATTAACAATAAACCCATCGGTACTGATAATCGTATTGTTTAAACGAAATGCTACGAAATTCTATATAATACTGTTGAATATGTATGCAGGTGACAATAAGGTTGTCAAGCTTATTATTAATACTATTATTATTATAATTATAATACTGATTGTTTCACCGAATTGAAATGATTTTCTATTTTGCGAAACATTTCTTAGATCAGTCTTACATGCATATAATTGTCTACTGTCTGATATCCATTACTAGTCACATCTAGGATTTCTGACGCACACTACAAACCTTAAAACACTTGTTATGCCATGTCATAATACATTTTAGCATTACGCAAATTACTTACTTTATTTGATACTCAGTTAAGGGGTCACCCAGCGAAATACTATCTTCAATCATTTTTAACCGGTTTGGTAATTAGTTTAAAGATGTACGCAAAATTTCAAGTAAAAAATTAATAACAAACATTGTTTAAAAAATGGTCATTTTAGAAACAGTCTCAGGCTTCCAGTTTGCATCCGATTGACTTTTCGCTTAGTGCAATCTGTTTCTCGGTTAAAGGATTAGAGTTTGCATTGGCGGAATTTTCATAATGATTAATTAACTAAAGTTATTTCGCGCAAAAAAGGGGCAAATATCGTTTTTTAATTAATTGTTAATAACTTTATTCATTTATGTTTATCAGATTTCCGTCAATACAATGCCTTGTCCTTTGGATAAGGAACACATAGGCAAAACAGTAAGTCAATCGCTTGAGAATTGAAAGACTGGGATCATATAAAATTTGACTGTGGTGTCCCCTTAAGGTAGGCATACCTTCATACCTTCGTATAGACTGGAACAAAAAAAATCTATTTCTAGCGACTTTGTGTCACGCGAATATAAAAACAAAACAACGTTTGAAAAATAATAAATAACGTAAATTTAATAAAAAATCAATTTAACATTATAAGCCCTCCCAATCTCAACCTGTGATGATCGAAACTACAAGTACCCCAAAATTTGATGAAAAAAATATATTGAAATGTATTAAAAATATATTAACAAAATAATTAAATGTCATCACATTTGGCAATCCTTCGATTCGAACGTGTTACCTACATTAGCTGTCACAACAAATGTAAAGAAAGTACAAATTTTTCTTCCTCCGCAACTTGAACAAAGTCTTAAATCATTTAAGACCGCCAATCGATTTGACTCTAGTAGTTTCAGAATTACAACAACTTCAATCTAGTCGGTCCGAATAATTCAACACCATTTAACGATGAACATCTTTCTAACTAACTAAACCATCAACAAAACATCGAAAACACGTTTACACCTGAAAAACTTGCCCCGAATACAAATCATTCCTCACCAGAAACGTCGCTTGCGACATTGCGAACACCTGACACTAAACGCGGCATTTCTCGTTTTACAACTTCTCCCAACTATAAATAAATCTCCTTATCAATGCCGAAGTCAAGCAAGCGCAAACTTGGCTGAAACCGTGAACGCCGAAAACTTGTCGAAAAATACTCAAATATTTGTCAATAACGTCATCACCACGACCTTCATTGAACTAGCAAATTCCGCATGATTTACTTCCATAGATAGATCGTCTGACCGTACCGTAACACAAGCTAGACATCTTTCAGGTTAGCTATAGATCGGAGCTTAAATTTCTCGCTGGGCATGAACTAGTCCTTCCTAAGGAAGCTCTCTCTTTTCAATCTAATGTTCATATTTGAGTTAAAGGAACCACCAGGACACGGCGTCGTCGACAAAGATCGAATCGGCGGCAAACTCTAGGGGGCGCGGGCCGTAAAGGATGGGGGGTGGGGGGCGCGTTTCCGCGAGCGGTCCGGTGGTTTTCGGGGCCAGGCATCACGAGCGCTAGATCGCGACCGCGGGCGACGCAGCCGAGCGTTGAAATTGGTCAAAAAGAAACGGAGACAGAGCATTATGTTGCGTCCGCGTAAGGGTTGTTGTCGCGCGCGCGGGGATGTGCCTATGGCGGAGAAACTAGCGCAAGATTGCGGTGAGAAAGGAGAAGAGGAAGGGGAAGCGACGCGTGCAGAAAGACTCGGAACAACGGTTTTCTTTTTTCGCAGGAAATTACTCGCGACTGGCTTGCGAGATCCAGTTCGTCCGTTCGATGGGATACTACCTAATCCAGATCTACATTCCCTCGGGACTGATCGTGATAATCTCCTGGGTGAGCTTTTGGCTAAACCGAAATGCAACCCCCGCTCGGGTCGCCCTCGGAGTAACCACTGTGCTCACCATGACAACCCTTATGTCCTCGACCAACGCGGCCCTTCCCAAAATCTCCTACGTCAAATCCATCGATGTCTACCTGGGCACCTGTTTCGTCATGGTGTTTGCCTCACTACTCGGTAAGTACACTAGCGCTATCACATCATTCGCCACACGATTCGCCCGCTCGCAATTTACCATCAGCTGTCGTTGCCAGCCCATCATGTCTCCATCCCCCGGAACCGAGAACCTGCGTTTCCACGGCGTATTGCATCCGGATGCCTTATGGTTGGTGATTGTGTGAAAAATCCCGGCGTTGGAGTTGCTAAGCGATGCGCCCGGCGGCCGCAGAGGGCGCACCATTATTGCTTACCGAACTGTGTTGAACCCTCGATGTTGATCTAGTAATGACAGAAGCAGTTGCTGCAATAGCGCGCCTTTTTGTGGCCACGGCATACCCCTGCAGCGCGCAGTCGGTAGCTTTTCGCACGATCATTCAGCGTAATTCGTTTGTTTGCAGTCACGACCGTAACCCTCCTGACCCCGATCCCAGCGCCACCATCCTGGTCTGACTCTGTGTCGTTCTGCCTCTATCTGTCTGTCTGTCGGTCTGTCTGTCTGTCTGTCTATCTGTCTGTCCATCCGTCTGTCTCACTCTACCTCTCTGTCTATCTCTCTAACTTTCTGACCAATGTTGTGTGCGTGTATGCGTGTGTTCACGTCTGCCTGCCGCAAAAATGGTGGCGCGCGATAGGTCCCGCGGAGATACGAGAGACGCGCACACAGATCGCGGACAGCTGTGTTAATTCGACAATAACGATTAGACGACATGCCAGCATAGTCTTTCGTGATTCATCGGATTATCACAAACTTGAGCGCGCAACTTCGACGAATCATCATTCAGTTACTTCCCCGGAGAGGGCGACACTGGTAAAATGGCGATCCGCGCGATATCAATTCCGAACGAAAGTTTCGTCAATTGTGTTACTTGGTTACCCGAAGCCATTAGCGGTGATTTGACTTGTAAACTTTGCCAACTCCATTCCACCACTAATGGAAAGACTATCGAAATCACGTTACCGGGTTTATTCCGCGCTTTTATTCGGACGCAGCGCCATGAAAAACGCATACGAACTTCGTATTGCGAACGTGCGTTGCTTGATTTTCCGTAATCCTCGCGTGAAGGATCGATATCTCAGCGGATGGACTCCGTTTTTCCTTTTTTTTTACGTGCGTCAAGTTTTTGCGTTCATCGCCTAGATATGGTTTCGTTTGTTATGACGCCTTTTTTCAGTTGACCGGTGCGGTTTTAGTTGACTACTACAATGGGGCCGAGACTTCGACATACACTGAATCAACACCGGGTCGCCCGCAAAAACCGATTCTTCGGAACGTTCGAACGTGCTTTCTAAAATAACATCGAATCGTGAGACCGGCGCATCGAGCGGCTTGTGTTCCGAGCATTAAATCAAATACGTGTTTGCGTTAACGCAATGTTTTCGAATCGCCCGGGCGTGCGAACGGTTGTTATTAAATTCAAACCGACGACAACGCCGTGAAGCGGACAATTGCATTTTTTCAGCGCTAATGCTGCTACGTAATCCGTAAGCCGGTGTAACGGGCTTACACGCGATGTAGAGTATATCCCGTGAGTTCCGCAGCAATGTCGGTCAAACGACGTTGACCATAAGTAAATTCGTACGTTGAATCCGCATTACTCGGGTCAAATCGAAAGGACATAATTAAGCGCTGAAAACCGCTGCTTAACTCTATCTCTCTCTTCTCAATTGAGTTCTTAAAGCGACGAGCCCGAGTTCCGCGATCTTCACAGCGCATAAACGTTAATTCTTCGTAATAATAACTTTGCTCATCGTAATCAATCCAAATTAATTCGCTTATTTCTAAACGCATAAATTAGGAAAGTTCCGCCTTTGATGCGAGTTTACGTCGCGCAGAGAGAAAGCACCGACTATTATGATAACTCAAAAACCAATTTCAACGACAAGTTTATTAAAATTTAAATGCAAACGAAGGTTGTGCCGGAATTGCTTTCGCGAATAGTTTAGACGGATCAGTTTTGTCTTCTTACAATTAATTTGTACAAATAAGTCTTTAACAGATGAGTCGGCATAAATATGCTATTTATAAATTGTAAGTAAGGAAATACTTGGCATCTCTACTAAATGAAAACCATTTGACATCGTACGTAAAATCTCGTATCAGAATTACGGATCGCGACAACGCTGACACACTCCCCGCTCTTTTCGTGCAGGTTTGATCTAACGAAAACCCGATTTCGTTCGTGATTCCGAGATGAGATCTTACGTGAAACATTAGACAATTTTTTTAGTAGGGATATTTTCCGGTTACCATTAGTCATACTGCTTTTAATAATATTTGCCGCACAAGATCGGTATTTTAACAGTCTTCTCGATATGCAATATTCCCATCGTCGTCATATCTGAGGCAAACGATCTCTCCGCTGAATTTGGTGTTCGTCACTGCGATGTTTTTATGGCCGCCCATACTGTACATATATCGCTTAAAATACCCTTCTTGTTAGCTTAGTACTGTAAATATTATTAAAACGTCCGAGTAATGTACACGTTAAATCCATGAAGCACCTGGGAGAAGGATTAAATACTCATTGACGTTTATTCCGTGCAGAATACGCCACTGTCGGTTACATGGCGAAAAGGATCCAAATGAGGAAAAATCGTTTTCAAAAAATAGCAGAAAGCATGAAAGCTGCTAGAGAAAATCCTGGACCACCTGGAGTTCCTGGTGATCACGGTGATCATGCACCCAAACAAACTGTGAGTGACGCTAGCTATAATTTATCCAGCATACCAAACACGAGATACAAACACATGAAAATTACCCAATCTGTTTTCACATTGTTGCTCCCATCACCGCGTTGGATGAATGACGGTTCATCTGCCAAAAAGGAACGAGACCCGCCCGAAATCGCGACGTCGTAGGCAGAAAAATGGCGCGCCAATTGCCTCCTTTGCAGCTGATTGATCGATCAACCGGTACTTAGCCAATCACCGCGATTTTGTTCCACCGATCGGAGCTTGATTAATTAATTTTATGACCAATTCCGTGTCTGATGAATCGTGTTTTGATCAAATTAAAATTTTAATAAACTGACGTTTCATGCATTCCCAACGAAAATTAACCGGAACGCGCGCTTTGACCAATCGCGGGCTCTAATTTCGCGTTTCCGCGAGAGTTCGCTGCTTAATCGGAACTAATGCGAAAAACCAGGACTTGTTGCTTTTTGCACAACTTTCATTCGCCCAACCTCATATGTGTCCGTCAGTCATATTCAAGAAGAATCAATATCCGCGTCTCGAGACTACACAGAGAAAATACCCCAGTTGTAGCAACGTTGCCCCGCCGTTGCCACAATGAACTTTTCATTGCACGGAAAAAATGGTCATGTGACTATCACTGGACGGCAGGGGGATTTCACATGACCATTTGTTCCGTGTAGAACTACAATTTGTCGTTGCATTTTTTTTCTGTGTAGCAGACCAATCGCGTTGGCTTGATTACCCTCGCATGTCCACGTGGCGATCTTTGGCTTTGGATGTTGACTAGTAGAATCAGTTCTTCTTGGATATTATACTAACGCTGAAAGTGTGTAGAGGACAGTCCATAGAAGACTGTCCTAAGCGAACTGCCGTGTCTCTTGTAAGTGGTTCCGTGTTGTCCAGGAGGTGCGGTTCAAGGTACACGACCCTAAGGCACATAGTAAAGGCGGCACGCTCGAAAATACCATAAACGGTCGAGCGGACGAGGAAGCAGCTCCTCCTCCGCAACATCTTATACACCCAGGAAAAGACATTAGCAAATTATACGGTATTCGTAATTTCTCAATCACATCTATGAACGTATTTCTCTGCTTGTCCAATCGTGAACCGAAAGCGAACATTCGCGCGAAAATTTGACCGCAATTCGAAATGCTAACCAGTGAACCGTTTAACGCCGGAAACGCCAAAAACAGATCGACCTGTCGGTGCGACTCTTTCCCTCTGCGGGTTCAATCTCTGCTCTATAAATGGCGCCCATATTGGATCTGCCGGGAGAGGGAGCTGCGAGCGTTAAAGGGTTAACCATCTGGGTTAGCGAACTTTCGTCTTTTCACCCATTTACCCCCGTACGTTTAACCCAATTTCGATGTTTTCAGGTATCACGCCGTCGGATATCGATAAGTATTCCCGCATCGTGTTTCCAGTATGCTTCGTTTGCTTTAATTTAATGTACTGGATAATTTACCTGCACATCAGCGATGTTGTTGCCGATGACCTAGTGCTCCTAGAAGAAGCGAAATAAGGTGATTGCCAGAAGATAGACAAATCAACTCGAAAACTTGAACCAAATGTAGTTACATTTAATCGTGCTGTGAATTCAAGGGTCTTTCGAGCATTGTGACGTGATAAAAGCGAAAACAAAAAGCCCAAAGATGGTATTAAACCGATGCGCGAAAGAAGTCTTCCAGCGCGAAACTTACGTGTAAAGCTGAAACGACGGCGGGAGGAATCGCTCAATTGATTATCAGATATAGCAGAAGCATGATTAATCGAACAAGCTCACGTCGGCAATACAGATGATTGCACATTTCGTACTGACGTAACGGTCGTTAGCGACCGACCGAGGCGAGGTCCGTTTCGCGACGGACGGTAGGGGCACGAGGAGCCAAGGTGCGAGCCGCGGCAGCGTCGCCGAAATCGGCAAGGTCCGTTCGGGCGAAAGTCCCGCGGGGTGGCCGCACCGCCTTTTTTCCAATCGATGCAAATTTGTACGGAATGCCATTGTTACATTACGCGGCTTTTTTTGTAGCTTGATCGCAGGGCGCGCCAGGCGCCACGCCGCGGGACTGAGCGCAACTACGACACGTCGCCGGGATCTAGGTACCTAGTTCGTAACGAGACAAAACGAGGACGTTTTCGGTACTGCCAACCGAGCGAGCTTTGGAAGTGCCGAAAAGCCCGTACGAAGATATGAAGACCATCGGTATAAACACGTCAATTTAGCGATAGTCGATTAAGGTTTTGCGGAGTGACCTATGATTTCACGACGCCCGACGGGAATCGGCGCCGGCGTTGCGGCGCGCCGCGCCAGGTGGCGCTGCCGGCGCAACGCGCGATTACTCTTTCAGTTCCCGTAAGCTATCGTTTCCGACTAGCGTTTAAGTGGCCTGGGGCGGGAAGTATTGCACGACGTTTGCGTTTATACATATGTATATAATTTGGGCGCAATATTTTCGCCCCAGTTAGGAACATGTACATGATTGAGTGTTGGAGACTGATGCTAATTATAGAGTTACGTAAGTAGTAGTTTAAAGTGGCAGTCACCCAAACGTGTACAGGTGATAAAGTGACTGCTGGGGTTTCTCCGGTCGCCGAAATCGCCGACGAACATCCGCTCGTTTCCGCGCGACCACGAGAAACGCCAGCACGAATATTTTCATGTTGAATCTTACAGGCGTACGTATGTTGCAAGATTGCAGCGCGGCATGAAGCGCGTATCAACGAACGTAAGAAAGCTACCCCCGATAAGTCTTTGATAATTTCGATAAGAGAGGCATGGAACAACAGTTGGGGCTTCTTGACGACTATCGTTCATCGGGATTGCCGGCCGCACTTTTTTACGTCACCCGAGTTGGTTGCGATCGATTGTTTGAACGTTGAAGTATATTTTTTATATTAATCTGTTTGAGGAAACGCTCGGTTAGTTTCAGAGAATGTGATCCAGCGAAACGTTGGACGTGCGGTGTAACGTTTTGTTTCGCTTTTCGTTTAATTATGTTGTTTACTTGTATAGAATTTTATATCTGCGTTATTGTTTGAGGCAATCAAATCCTAAAAGCTGCCTTTACAAATAAATGAAACGCATTACATCCACGGGCGATGTGATTTATGACGTTTGTTTCGGCCAGATTGTTAAAGAATCATTCCAGCCTTTCAGTGATAATATTTGTGTGAATGATTAATTTCGTGATAACGTGGTCATTGTTTATTTGCGCGTTACGTAAAGTGATACGTTATGGTGACGTTGATTCGATTCATAAGTCAAATCCATTCAATTTTTGAGTACCATTGAAACCCGTGCGAACGTTTTATATCAATGAGGACGAGCGTTTGACGAAATTCTCGGACGACCGTTTGTTTGCAATGCCACAATTTGGACACGGACGGAATAATTGCGAGTCAAGTCCGCGAACAAGCCGGCTCATTCTCGCGACGGCGAGTACCTCGCAGTCTTATTTCTCGAATGTCCAAGATTTCATTAGAGTGATGACACATTTTGTATATAATAGCGACAGAACATTCCTTCTAGTTTTTTTAAATGAGTATACCAATTGCTCAAAACTGAATGTTTGGATAATAATTCATCTAAAATTAATATTGAATGATATATTTTTACAATTTACTATGTACAATGAGTAACTGACCGGTTTATTTCTTTTCGTTTATGTTGGTAATTATCGACAGTGTTTATATTTAATGAAATGCTTTCTTTGTAACTCTACTGAAATTGACCCAGTCCTGAAACAAAATCAGATTAATTTTTATCGTGAAAGTGAATCATCATTTTACGAGCAGCACTTTCACGCGGTAAAACAGCGTTTGAACAAATTCAAATCTCGAGGTCACTTTAAATTTGATTCAATTGTTGAGATTTAGAGATGTACGAAAATCGCGATTCAATTAGCAATTAAAAAGTTCGGATACAAAAGAATCAACTATTGCGGAATAACATGAAAGTAGACAACAATATGATCAATTTCTCCCTTGGAAAAATAATTGTATGCAGTGTGCTTGACGCTCATCTAATGAGAGTGGATGTACAGCGGCACACGGGATAATGAGAGACGATGAAACTTTGTTTAAAAAATTAAACTTGCTTTATGGACACGAACATAATTATTTATTTCGACAATATCAACTTAATTGTTCAAGTCTGTTTGTACTTCGCGATTTAATGACGCAAATTGTACGTGCAATTATCGCAAGCTGTATATTTTATACGCGAAAGTTATGCGCATACGTAGCTTACGCGCATCTGCATTACACAGATTGCACGTAATAACTCATACACATTTTTTTCAAGGGATGCCCAAAACAGAATGAGAAACAGAACATATTCTTTATAATTAAAACGTAGTGGAACAGTCTCAGAACCATCTCGTTATTGCGTGGAAACAATGAATCCCTTTCCTCCTTTTGTCAGTGCAGTCTTGATATTTACATACCCCCTTTATTTGCAGCACCAAAATGTATATTCAAAATAACGTCTCCATTACCACTACCAACGTAATAAGACAATTTTAGAGTCGAGTACCATAGTGTTCGATAGATCCGACCAACACTCAGTCCAGACAACTGCAAAACGTCTTAAAATTCCCCAAAATATCCTCTTCTCCCGAGCAGGTTCATGCTCCCCCAGATTCAATCTGTTTCCGACAACAGGATATTTCCCGACATCTTGAGCAGTGACACCCAACCTGGATCCACATTAATTTTGCAGGCAACCCAAGACAACTATTTGCTCTGCGCCTCCAAACACTTCGAGTTCGAGCACCGATGCAAATCAGCTCGATTGTCAAGCCCAATCGACATTACACGTATCAACTCGCGATCACAATGATGTACCGAAATGATTCCTGTAATTGCGTTTCGGGGGCAAGAAATTAATTGAAGCGAATCAATCGGCCGGACAGCGTGCGGCAAATTGAAAACAATTCAATTAGTTTTTGCCAACCTTGGAACGCGACCAATTGCGTTCCTCCGGCAAGTACCCCGATGGCCGGGACCGCGCAATATTTACACTAGAAACTTGGCACCTGTACATAGAGAAACTGGTACAAACCGATAACTCGAGGCATTTTTCGCGACGGCCCTTAATATCTCGAGCCACCACACCCGAGTTGCCTCGCGCATCGGTGTCAATTGTCGTTCCAAGGAAAGTTGGGATCCGCGGATCAATTGCGCCAAAAGCGAGGCGCTGCATGAAAAGGAAGAAAGGACATTCGGGACCACGTCGCGAGACAGTCGCGGTCGCGGAAGCTGACTATCAATTGGGAACGGAGGTAGCGAGCCCTGCACTTTTTACTTTTTTAACATTAACGTGAAAGGATAGTACCCGCGCGAAAATCGGGACGTTATGTTAGTCACACGGAGTACTCGACGAAGCCCGTCTGTCTATCTGCTGTCTGAATGTCTGCCTGTCTGTAACTGGCTGTGAGCCCAACCTAAATATTAAAAACAATTTCGACTTTAGAACTCGAAAGTGTATTGCGTTTAAGTCGTAACCTTTATACATAACGCGTATCTTCATTCCTTCGTTTTATACACAAAACCTAATCGAAACGATAAGTAGTTTACTTTACGAGACTCTGCATTACCAGTTGAATGTCCGTTAGTGATGCAGGTGTGAACCATTTTAAATCTTACATGAAGAGACGAGGAAACAAACGAACCTTTGTTTATACTGCGAATGTAAGATAACAAAACTGTAAAAAACTACACAAGGAAATGAAAATTTATAGAAACGTGTCCGGAGCGCACATTTATTGAAGAAGAACCTAGCGTTTCATCGTTGTGATAAATATTTATATATATATATATATACATATATATAAATATATATATATATATATGAAATATGATATAGTATTATGTGTACATGACTCTGTTTACATTTTTGGGAGATTCATTGTGAGGAGCAGGAGGGTCGTGAAATCGCCGTGTTTAAGGTTGAAGTATAATGATAGTTGTATATTATTTATCAATCTCCTCTTGGTCTGAACACAGTGGGCACTTTTTTTATTACGACCGAGCGGAGTCTAACATCGACGTTAGACTCCCGATTGAACAAAAGGAGGTTGGTTAGCGGCGAACTCTGCAGAGCGGGGTTCCCTTCCCCGTGAAAAAAAAACGCCCGATACCAAGTTGACTTGATTTACGAACTGTTGTTTTTTATATGGTTACAATTTTATTCACGTTACATTTCATATTTAAGAGTGGAAACGTTACCCGCGTAGAGATATCTATAAGCATGTATATCCATCTTGTTATCGAAACATTGACAGAGAAATTCGGCACCGAGTTTGCTGGAGTACCGTTTTGTTTGGCACGATATGAAATTATCTAAAGTAAAGTAACGCAAATATACATATATACATTTGTTATACGACGATTTCCCGACACAGCTGTGGCTCACAAACTACGATCTATATATCCTCTGGTAGGATTTATGTTTTACGACGAGGGCACGACACTACGTATTATAAATAGGTAAATTAAGAAAATTTAGTATATATCGTTAAATAGTGAAACTTATCGGTAAAACAGGAAAGTCATTTATTCGGTCCTGTAGCTCGATAAAATTACACTACTGAAGACAAATGGAAACCGGTCACCTTGTAAATACGAGTTTTATACAGAACATATAATGTATTCATTGAGATATCGTAAATTAATACAAGAGAAGCAAACAAAAATATATAAATCTATGACTATGAATGCAAATATAAATAGGTATGTTATGTAAGTAACGACTATTGAATGCTAAATTGACGTACCTAGAGTGTCGATAATTTCATCAAAACACGATTTAGCAATTCGGCCATCGTTTCGTTAGTGTTACCGAGTCGTTAACTAACATCGTAACCGCGTTCGATTAGACGTACAGTAAGATCTCAGAAATATTGTAATTCAACTTCCAACCCGGTCTTACGAGACATTTCTGTTACGCGGTTTTTATTAGACATTTTTCGAATATCTGCACCAATTTCAAGTGTTGAACAGTACACAATACGAACACATATCTATAACAATATAAAAACGAAGTATATTTAGCAACGTTATGAGACTATGCACAAATACAAATGTCGTCACGAAAAGACAATTGCTCGTTCAACATCACATTTACTATAACGCACGGCAACATTTTTTACTTGATAAAACAAAAATTGAATAGTCTACTGAAATGTTGCTAAGGGAATAGACCTATTGTTATCGAAGTAGCTGAAGTCGAATTCGTCATCGTATTTATCTGTTCTTTATTGGCAGAAATTTTGTACAAGTAACTTATCACTTACTATGAAGTTTGAAATGTCTGATTTGTAAAGGAAGTCAGTTCATTGAATCGCAAAGTTTCATTAGTTAGAATGTTCTAATTTATAAACTTTCTGTAACATGACGAGGGAAACTGTATCAATCATTATTAACCGTTAACCAAATCCACTTTTAGACAATTTTTGAATAACCTATAAATCTGGGCTCCACCATGGATCCCAAGTCAATTATCCTTGCGAGAGATGGACCGAATGTTCAGCTACTTATTTATTCGAAAAGCAAATGCTACATAAACCAATATAGCTTAATTACAGAAACTACAATTATACGATAAATAAATACTGGTCAATAACTGGGTATTTTACGATGTCTAAAGTGTAGTTAACAATTCATTACCGTTTCTAAACTACGACTCTATTATTAGTTGTAAAGATGTGCACTGAGAAAAATGTGAACTCGAAATGTAATGTTTGTAACCAAGGCTCAAGGATATCAATCTCTCAGTGCTCAATGTACCATTAAAATCCTTGCAGTTAGTACATATGGTTACTATTGCGATTATAGCACTAATATTGCCATTTTTACTGTGTTCAACGGTACTTTTTCGATGCCTTCGTAATGAAGATCGTCGCATCTAAGGAACAACGCCCTCAACTTATGACAAAGGACCATTACCAGCGAATCAACAGTCGCAACACATCGATCAAGCAGCATCCAGAATTACAACAATTCCATCAGCTACCATCGCAGAATGTTTCCAAGTTGAAATCAAAAAGTACTGTTTTCCCCAGTATACCTACACGTTGGTATCCCTGCGCCACTATTACACAACATTAAACATTACCGCGACATTTCTCTCAGTGTATCGAGGCATTTTCAAGGCGAAACCAGTGTCTTCAGTTGATATAGCTAAATAACGTAATGTTAAACAAACTACAAAATACCGCAATCCATAAAGTAAAAACTTTCGACGGCCAATAATTTCGTTCGCGTGAATCGTCGCAAGAGTACGATCAATCAAAAGTTGGCTCGATAATCGTGTTGATGGATTTATCCACACCCTCCTTACGTTTATATACTGAAAACTGTAGAGCACTCGACCCGTGATTGTTCGCACATATTTAGATAAAGGTCACTGTAAAGTTTAGGTACGTTCAAACTAAGGGAAAACTACTAATAAAAGAAAAATTAGACGACATGTATTAACGAAGATCAAAATATGAAGGATTCGGTCGGACCCGTCCGCCGGCAGCAGTAGGTCAAAACTTGGAAAGGGATGGCTTTTATATGACAAGTATTACTTTGACTTTTTTATGGGGTGAAATTTTGTATGAACTACACAATTTTCGCACATTTTGCACACTGCAATAATAAGATTTCCAATGCTTCCAAGAACAAACGACACGAGAGACACGCGCCTCGCGTTTCGCGGACAAAGTCACGAATATAAAATATTCAAGTGAACCCAACCGTGATCTTGAGTGTTGACGATCACACAAAGACTTCGAAACACCTACTTGATTACCCATGTGTCCTTTCCTCGTTTTGAAGCGACCCCCTCTACTAAGCGCAGGTTTAACTGTCCCCGCCACTTGCGCCATCTGTTGATCTTGTCGCGTACCCGTATTATTTATGGAGACAAATTAACGACGTTACACTGTTTTAACGGGGAGCGGACGATTGTTGTGTATATACTTCGAATGCGTTTGTTGACTATGTATTATTTTGAGTACACGTACACTCGGAACCACGACACTCCAACCTGCGTCTCCGCGACGCACCGCTCATCGGCATCGGAAGGAGTTGAAGTTGCGCAACAAAATGCAATTTGTATAAGACGACGAGAATGACGTGACGTGTCATTTCTTCAGAACAGTACCAAATTCTAAAATGTATCTAATATTATCGGGCATGTAGAATGCGTAAGGATAAGAGTAAACGACCCTCCTAGATTGGACACCATCTTGAACAATTATTAGGTTACTTAAATGTAAAAAGAAGAGAGCCGGGCGAAGCCTCTCGCGCGACCTTCGGCCGGGCATTTCGCGCGAGTAAGTCGGGCTCGTGTGTGACCAGCGCTGTCGACAAGCTAATTTCCTTACACTGGGAGCAACATTTCGTTCTGACGGCTAAACTCCGCTCGACGCAACCGAGTCGTTTCACTCAGTCGGCTCGGCTGGATGTTTAGCTCGTTCGACTGTGTTTTAGGATGGACAAGCCAAATGTTTAGGTGACCCGAGGAAAGTACGGTTGATGCGATGACAAGTTAGCTTCTGTGACGACTCGATGCGCACTAAACGTTTTTAGGTGCCACAACGCAAATGTTGTCCCAGTGTACACGCCAAAGTTTTCTTGACACTTGGTTCTCGGTCCGTGCACTTCGACTAGGGTATTGCGACTCACTTGAATCGACGAGATATCAATATCAAACCCACGGACTACGACCAGCTAAAGCAACGGAGAGTTGGATACTCTGTGATTTGTGTACGGTTGTTTTGTTTGACACATGCGCAGTAGAAGAAAACTGTGATATTTGAAGATACGCTTCCAAAACTCGAATAGTCTTTTCTTTCGTGCACTGTTGAACACGTCGCGATGCGTCGCCAATCGGATATCCTTCATCGCAACCAATGGACCGAACGATTGGGCGGCGCCGGTTTTTGGGAACCAGCGTTTTAACAGTGTCATCTTCAAGACTCTGCCACTTGTTTGACCGTTTCGTTTTTTACCATGTCATACGATAGGCGAATCAACGTGTATTCGGGAAATAGCGATAACTAATCAACTACACCTGCATAAGTTTCAATGAGGATCTACAGATTCGAGACAGTCGAAGCTAACTGCACCTTTACATAACGAAATACTTTGTATCTTAACGAGACGTCGGAGATTCGGTATAGAAGGAAACCAGTTGCGACGATTACGAATGATTTACAGTGTCCTCGACTGGGACTTAGTTCATTTGAACCATTGAAAACAAGACGACTGTTGAACGATCGCTCTTTTATGTTCTTCAACCAACGTACTGCGCATTTTGAGTAACGGTGTGTTTGATTCTTATAAACTCCGGAAAAAAGACGCCCGCTGCGTTGTCCGATAATCGCCGTTATTGTCTTTTGTATTGGATTGAAGATGCAAATCAGAGAAGCATGATTACAAATAGACAGTGCTGATCGGCGTTTAACTCGTTTACCTAGAGTACATTTAATATAATAAAACTACTAGCAAGAAAGCGAGAGACTGTAGTACGTGTGCGTGATGCGTGCGTTATTATATGAATTCGGAGTCTGTATTTTATGCAAGTTCCTCATCCTCAAGGAAAACCGACCGAGATTTTGTAGTATATCTGCCCAGACCCCTCGAGATATTCCGTCTCTTAACGTTTCTTACACACGAACTCGCAAACAACATTTGGATCGCTTTTATATGGTGCATTCTGTAATATAGGATTTGTGTAGGCCACAACCATTTTATGATAGACCTTGTTTCTCGATTCAAGTTACGAAACGACTCGTTTTCGCGTTAAC
Organism: Ceratoteleas bidentatus; assembly: GCA_022817645.1. Taxonomy (NCBI): domain Eukaryota; kingdom Metazoa; phylum Arthropoda; class Insecta; order Hymenoptera; family Scelionidae; genus Ceratoteleas; species Ceratoteleas bidentatus. Next base: position 48,815 of record JABFPB010000196.1, read on the forward strand.
TTTTCCAAAGTATAATACATGAAAGATATATTAGGGAATGTGTCGATATCACGAAAGACAGAACATCTCGAGAGTTCTAACAAAAAATGTGCTAAGGTCGTTTTTGTAATATCCGAATAAAAATGCATAGGAAAACATTGGTTGTTTCGTTGCTTATTCCATGATGGTCTTAATTACATGAACGTAACAACTGAAATCCCACATCCACGTTTGTTTTTCACTTTCTGGTTTATTTTACGTTGGAACGTCGTTGACTGAATAAACAACGGACAAATGTGTTAACTGAAAAAGGTTATTCATAATTCTATGTAAAAATACGGGGAAATAAAACGCCTAAAAGAAGGTTGTTCTGGCATCTGTACAAATGTAGGATTTTAATATTGTAACAGGTAATATTGTAACAGATGATATTTTCATATTACAAGTAATGGCTTTAAGTTATATAAGTGTAGAAAATTATAAATAAATGTCGTATTTTACAAATAATATATCCCTCGGCACAAATTTTGGTAATACATGAAATAATATTATTTACATGAAGAAGATGTTGTTTACTTTTTTTTTATTTGCGTTAATTTAGACTCAAATAGTAAAACAAACTGTAAATCATTATTTTTCTACCAATACATAGCCATTGATTACATACATATTTTTGTAATATAGTGAACGTTATATTCACTTTAAAATCTTAACTTATGACACAGTGCACCAAACAATGCAGCATTTTAAACTATTCTGACAATTTAAACCAACGGATAGTAGCTTTGCATAAGCTAAAATCAATTTGTGACGTTGTTTTTTCATGTCAATTTCAAACGCTTTTTTATTTTATGATACAGGGACTGAACTCCATTAGTTATTTATAATAATAGCGTTTATAATGTTTGTTAAAAATACGGAGCAATAAACAAATTTAAAAAAGATGTAAGAAAAAAGTTTATTTTCCCCTCCTTTTTATCAATACTGCCGTCCTGAGGAATAAGACATGCAAGTCTCATTTTGGTCGAAAATGAGATTTTCATACCAAAATGTTCTCAAGAAAAAATGCAAATTGAAAACAATCTTTAAGTCATTCTGAAATTAATTAAACAACCTTTACAGGCGTCCGTTCTATCGTGTAAATGCGGAAAATACCCATGTAAAAATTTTATATAGGGGACATATATGCCACATATATGCCACCTATAAAAACATATATGTATTAGCAAAACATAT
>JABFPB010000197.1:0-49965 GCA_022817645.1 Ceratoteleas bidentatus
TTTAAGTGAAATATGCTTGATTGAAGTAGACATATGATAGTTTCAAGTAAAATATACTTGTTTGAAATTAAAATATATTTCCTTCAAGAATATCTCATCCAAGAATATAATATACTTGGAAACAGTCAGAATTTTTTTTTTCTGACAGATTTGATATCTAAATAAACATTATTTTCGTTCTTACCAGGTTTATGAATGTTGAATAATAATTATTACAGAAGTTTAAGGCAGTTATTTTCGAATTCTTTCCCCTCTTACTTTATATCAGCCATCCGGAAACAAACAACTCAAATTTTAGTAAGCACGATACAGACACTTGTATAGATAATTAAAATCGTAACAAGAAGTTCGCATTGTGGTTACACGAGGCGCAATCATGGGAGTCTTGTGGGAGTGCACGCTTTCAGTCGGATAGCTATAACTCAAGATGGCGGCGACCCCGGATGCCGTCTTTTTGTTTCAAAACTTGAAATATGTACAAATATACCACAAGGTTCCCAGACTTTCTGTAAAAACCAATACTCTCTTAATCGCCCGAACGCCAGAATGTAAAAACTCGTTCTTTTCATAGGGATTAAGCCATCTTACGATCCATTAAAAATGCAACACCTCTCACCCGCCCATTTTCGCCGCGAAAATAACAGTATAACAGTATTCCGGCCCAAAATAGCCCCTTTCTCGCGTATTTATCTTTACTTTTTAACCGCGCGAAGAAAATGGTTGGCAAAAATCAAACAGCCTCGCCGCGCGGCTTAAATATTGAAGCGACTTTCCGTTTAATTTCGGAGCATTCCTTTGCAGTCTCGGGTGGTTCGAAAAATCTCTTTAACATTAAAACCCGACTGATTAATATTTAACCGCGCTTCTAAGCGCCTCGGCCGATCATCCGGCGAGCCATTTGTTTCCGTTGAACGCGATTTATCCGGGCAGACCGGTTAATCGAAAAATGAATTTCAAACGGAGCGCGGATTTCGGCAACCGAGTGCAATTAACCGGATAGAATTCGATTCGGTCGGGTTTCCGTTGTGGAGCGAACCGCGTCGGCCAAAGTCCGAGGCAGCAGGGTCTTCTTGACCAAACACAAAGTTCACTATAATGAATTTGGTTGAAAACAGTTCGGCCGAAACTCGGTCAAGAACTACTCAATAAAACTTCGAGGCAAGATTTAAGTCCGTGATATATCCGGTTCGGCTGCGATTTATATTATATAGTTCGGCGGCGCTGCGAGACCGGCAAAAACCGTACAATTTAACGGTCCGCTACGAAAAATATATCTCAAAGCCCGTCCAAGTGGCCGGGAATCGTTTTAAATCCGCCCAGCCTTTGTCTCAATACGTCTATTAAAATTGAATAAATTATACCGCCGATCGATTTCGATTTCGAGAAAGCGAGGCCGAGACAGATGGCGACCTGTAAGTCCGCCGCTTTTTCACGGAATACAGTATTAAAAGTAGCGGGGCGAAAGATGTAAAATGTAAAGTCGCTGGCCGATAAGGATACCGGCAAAGTCGGGCGAGCGCAACCGGTTCGTTAAGTTAATATGTTTTTCCGTCGGGCGAAATCTTTTACTTGGTTAAGATACGTTTTAATGGTTCGGCGCAATTAAGGTTTGAATATTAACTATCGATTATCCTCTGCTTTTCGCGTCTCGCAGACGCGTGAAACTTCGGAGGAAATTGCGAGCAAAGTTAAATATTCGCGCAATAAGTCGACTTTCGTTCTAACATCCTTCCGACGAAATAATGTCTCTTCCGTCAAAGCGGACGATTCGCTCGGGACACATCGAAATCGGTAGAAAAACAAGTATCGTCTTAGTGTCGTTCAAGAGACTTGAACTTGAAATGAGACGTTTAGACGTGTTTTAGGCGCTTTTTCGCGCGGCGAAAAGAGTTGAGTGCAATCGTTGCAATTTCAAGAAGATGTGTTACCCAAAAAGTTTATAACATTTATTGAATTTATTTTGAGACTCCGGTCTGACGATATACCTCACTTGCTTCATTCTACTTCCGGTCTGACGATACATTGACCAACTCTACTTGGCCCATTCTACCTCCGGTCTGACTATACATTGTCCGACTCCATTTGGCCTATTCTACTTCCGGTCTGGCCATACATTGACCAACTCCACTTACCCTATTCTACTTCCGGTCTGACCATACATTGACCAACTCCACTTGGCCCATTCTACTTCCGGTCTGATCATACATTGATCAATTCCACTTGCCCCATTCTACTCCCGGTCTGACATACATTGACCAATTCCACTTGTCCAGTTCTACTTCCGGTCTGACCATATACAGACGGCGGTGGTAGCGGTAGATTTTTATTATAAAGAGAGATAATAGTTATTGGAGGTTATGTAACAATGTATGTATTTTTTTATTAAAGTACATTTTTCAGAAAATATTTTGTTGCACTTTCGAAACATACTGTAAAATTACCAAAAACGAAAATCCCTTAAAATATGGTGGGAAACCATATTTTAAGGAAAACGATTGAAATCTGTTACATTCAAGCGAGTTATGTTTTACAGTTCTATGTGAAACATGCGGCTTTGTATGTTTTCAAGCACAAATACTTTTGCAATAGTTGAGTAAATGCTGAAAACCCAATTCGATGAATTACAGTAATGTTGCTATATAAACTGGAAGACATAAAGTTTTATATACTCAGAAAGATATGTAATATTTTACAAACGAATTTGTAGTTTCACAGGATTACTTATTCACGCCTAAAATCATTTCAAGAAGAACATAGTGCAGAAATGAATGAAAGTAGTAGAAGAACAACAAAGGAAAAAATGAAAAATACAAAAAGATTGTAAATATTAATATTTTAAACTTGCACAATTACATCCTGTCTGAGTTTCTTTTCATCTCCGTAAAACAAGCAATAATGTAATGCGAAATCTTACAAAAAAAACTGACAATTCACAGACAGCTGTCAATTGTATTTTCAAATTTGCTAAAATTGGAAATATGAGCATACTGTGATTTTCCAGTTATAAAACTTGAAAAAGAGATTTTGACCTTTTTCGGTCGAATTTGCAGTAATTTTCTACCTCTTGCCTACTTCGACTAAAAAGTCAATAATAACAACTCATTTTTCAGGACCTTTTCGTTTGCTTCGTAATATTGCAAAGCAGCGTGAATGACAATGCTGGTTAGACAAGTTTTGAAATAGAAGGCATTAAAACGCAATAAGCATACGCGCATACGATTTGAATCGCGCGGACGAAAATAACCAGGCAAAGTGGGAGCAAATCCGCGCGAACGAGAATAAAAACGCGCCCCCATTTAATCAGGTAGTTAAAATATTGACACGTTGGCACATATAATTATTTCGATACGCTGCACGTTAGGTCGCAAAAAGTGAGCGAGCGAGTTTCCGAGGGCACGTCAATTTGACGACGAGTTAATAATACTTGATATGGAAAGACAAATTTGATCTCGAGGTATAGTTGCTGTCACTTTGATACGCAATACTATAGTTTGGTTAGCGGAACTTTGAAATTCGAGTATTATTATTAAATCCTAACACATCCCGCGGAAAGTTACTTATCTCGCAAGAATCCGTCCCGAATAATGAAGTGGCTTGTAAAGTGCGTTTCGGTTTTATCCAAACGCAACGCTTTCGCTTGACTTTCAATTAACTGTTTTGCCGTCAAAAACTTTCAATTAACAACATCATTTCAATTACCGCACCATCAAAAATTCATCATCCGGAGTCCGGGAGCCAGCGAAAATCCTCGTGCGGAATTCGTGGCATTTTTGCGTCGGCGGAGAAATTGATCGATTCGATTTTTGAGGGAAAAAAGAATGTAAACGGGGAGCCGGCGGAAAGGGGGGGGGTATCGGAGAAAAAACGTTGACGCGCGATATATTTGATAAGTTTGACTTCTTATCAAAGCCGCGCTTTTATCGCGCGGGGAATTATTCGCCCGGGCGAAATGGAATTGGCTTAACGCGAAAGTTACCGCTGTAAATCATTTTATCTGAAAAAATAAGTTGCCTCGTATGAGCGTAATTACCCCGGCGCGGCGATGTTTCGCGGAGTCTACATCATGATCAGTCTAGATTAAACGAAAAATGTTTCGCGCGGAATGTGCTCGCGCGCGTTCGGAAATGATCAATATCGCGAATTCGTCCAATCGGTCCGAAATCACGTTACGTTTGAGAAGCGCGTTGCCAGCCGTAACTCGGTCGGACTTTGGCGCGAATGTTCTTAAATGTTCAAAAATGTTTTCCCACGATTCGGTTTGCTCGAGCGTTTTAAAAGCGTCTTAAACCCGACGATGGCACTCGTAAATTTAAAACGATTTCGCGCGGCGGTTATGACGCGAAAATTCACTTTCCAACTTATTCAATATAACTAATTTGAGTGAAAACGTGAAACGACGCCCGAACGAGTATAATGAATAAGTACTAACTTTGATATCAAACAGTGCGCAGCGCGAACATGTGTTTGCGCAATGAAAAACTGTTAACAGAAGTGAGTGGAATTTTAATTTTCCGCTGTCGGAAAACGTTCGTCTTGCGGGATGGAGAGGTTGCGTTATTGTGCAACGAGGGAAATAATCGGCGCTATTCGCCGAGACTTATTAGTTGGCGAGCTGAATGACTGATAAATCGGTCAGCTTTAGCATCAGTTCGATAGTTTTGACAGAGTGACGTCAGTTGGGAATATTGTAATTGAGCTTATGTTAAGGAGTTTCTCTCCTACCTCAGGGAATTCTACGCTGAAAAAATGCGTGTGAAATTACACCGACAGTCAGTGAAATAAATAACCAACGTTTAGTGGTGTGACGTTACACTACGAATGGAATGTTAGACTTTTCGTGTAAATTTACACCTATTCGGTAACTGACTCACTTCCATAACTGTCAGAAAGGTGATAAATGAAAATATGCCAGCATGATCGAAACGTGCTATTTGTAAGATCGAAAGGCGTTTTATATTTGAGAAATAAGACAGATTAGTACAAACACTAACTTATCTTAAGTACTACAAACTGTTTTGCGTTGAATATATTTTAGTTTGTGTAGCCTGTATAAATGATAGATGGGCTTAATTTACATAAACATTTGTGCATTCGTAAAATAAATATTTATGCAAAAATTTTTTAATTATGGCAAAAATTATCTTGTTTATAAAGCTGGAATGTAGATTAGGAATAAAATGTATTTTTAAAACACCAATTAGTGTTGTATGTAGAGGTGCCGATGCTGAGTATTGAAGTTTTTTTTTACATTCCACTAGGATAGTAAAATTTTACGCAGAATGTGTAAAATTACACCATACGTATCGTGAAATATTTGTTTCAGCTATTGTTGTGTAATAGTCCAACGATATATGCCGAGAAAACTTTTGCATGGATCGTTTTCAGTGTGGGGGCATCGCTTTATTATAATCTCTGACACCTTAAAGTTTGCCTTTTTCTATGATAAGAAGTTAAAGTGCACTTTAGATTTAAATTTAGATTTTTTAAGTTTATAACATTATTTTAATTTAACCGTACAGACGATGTTGTTTATGTATTGACAAAACTTGAGGAATAATGGAAAAAATATAGACATTCGTTTTTGGTTGAATTTTCTACATTTGTGTACAAAATATTATAAAATATTGAAAATACGTTTTATCCAAACTCCTACTTGTACGAGGAGCAATATTAAACATTTCTAAAAATTCTATGATTTTGGGAGAGAAACTCTTCTATATAAGCTTAACATTATTTTTTGAACATCCGTAATAGGAAATTTGGTTATATGATACAGATTCAGGCTTGTTATAATTACATGAATTTCGTGGAGTCAAAATATGAATTATGACTTGAATCATTGAGAGGGTTATTGGTTTAAAATATTGTTATTCTTATTTGGCATACTAATTGCTACAGTTCAATAAAAATATCTCAAGTCGATAAACATTGATTATTTGTTCAAATTCGTTCATTTTTACTTTCAAATAAATTTATACCGTTTTTAGTTACGTCGTGGAAAGATTGTGGTGCAAGTTCATTGAAAAGAATAGATAATTTCAATTCGTTCGAATAAACATTCGAACGAATCGAACGAACAATGTTTTCAGTTTGTAGATGAGAACAAAGTTAGAATATTTTTCTACTTTTCATGAAACTTAATAATGAAATTATACGATTGTCATTTTTTCACTTGAACTTATTATTATTTCTCTCACAAACATTTGTAATAAATTATATGAAATCTTCAATGAAATAACTGAAATTAATGTATGATTCGATGGAAATAAAAATCTAATTCTTTCTCGATTTTAAAACTCGGATTTCCTTCTATTCTATTTTCAGAAATTCCGAATACAGCAAACCGAACTGGACATTCATGTTTACATAGTAATTATCCACTACAGGTTTTATTTTCGGGATCGAACCCAATTAAATTAAACACGCCAATTTTACCTTCCCGGTTTATCAGGTTTTCTATTTCCAAAAGCCTTATTTTTTAAATCCCTTGCAGCTCAAATTTTCTGAGAAGCAGCTAAACTACATTTTTTCGCTTTCCAAACTATCGCAGATTTTTCACCGATGGTATCGGTAATTTAATTCGCCAGATTTTTCTTAGCGGTCGAAAAGTGATCTTTTGAAAAAATTTCTTATTCTAATCATATGAAAACTCGGAGGAAAAAACGCGATTCAACTGAACGCGAAGATTGCGTCTGCAAGATTTCCTTTGGGCAATTAAAAAATAGCCCCAATCGTCGACTTTTCTTCTGCTTAACAGCGTCTTATCGAAATCTCCGTCGCTGTGCGCTTATTTTTATCATCCCGGCCTTTTTTGTTCGTAACATTTATTGGGCAAAAATGGCGCGAGCGAACTTTTCTTGACACAAACTTTTATTGACTGCAAACTGCAGTGCAACTTTTAATGGAAAGTACATTTTAATTGTAACTGCAAGTCCAAGAAATTACAAAGTCTTTTGACGAAGCACCGACGGTGGCTTATAATTTTTGCTTTGTTTTTAACAAAAATTTCGAAACAATTAGCCAGAAATATCGCGGTCGCCGGGAATTGTTGTGAAACTGACGAGCAAGTGCGGCGAAAAAAGGACGGCGCGACGGAAAAAAGGAAAAGAATGTCGCCGCTTTCATCTGAAAAGGAACTGTCATTGCACCGACGTCACGGGAATAATGATTCTCGCTGTTTTATACATTATGACGTAACGCTCGCTCGGGGCAAAAAAGGCTACGAAAATTCAGTTTCCATCAAAAGTCGGCGTTTCCTTTTGGAAAAGTGCGCGCTTCTGTGACGAGTCTTTTCTCCTTTTTGATGGCGAACACCTTTATCTGGCGAGAGAAAGAAAAAGGACGAAAGAAATAAAAAACGGAGAAAAAGAAAGGGCGAAAAAGGACGGAAAAGAAGCGGGCGAACGGGCGAGAGAAAGAAAGTCCCGCGGGGACAAATAAAAGTTGCCGGATTAATTCGAAATTCGCCGTACGTAATTATTTCGAACCGATGCTTTTTCGCGCCGAACACAACAGGACGAAAAAACAGCGCCGGCAAAAATCACGAGTCGTGTCGCGCGAGGACAAAGCGAATGGGATTTCGGTGTAACAACGCGGCGCGATTGGCCATTAAAGGCGCGCCGTTTGGGACCGTTTTGCGTATTTTCGTCAATTGTCATGCAAATAATTCGCGCTCAAAACGACGCACAATGCTTTCATTTATTATTTCGTTACGCCCGCGGTTTTTCTCGCGCGCGGCCGAATAAATTATTATAAACAAACGCTTTGGTTTTTCGGCCGCGAAAATAGTCGAACCGCCGTTAACCCGCGAATAATTAATCCGCGTTGCGTTCGCTTTAATAACTCGGGAATTTAACGGCGGACATTGAGATTCAATGCAATTGTAATGTTTGCAATTGAAAACGGAAAAAGCCGATACGGAAGTCGCGTGGCGCGCGTCCGTCACATTCAATTCGCCTAAATCAATTAATTATTGCGATCGATTTGAATTTCCGCCGGGCGAAATCAGGTCGTGATTTGGCGCGGCGCCGCGCCGCTAATCCGGTTTGTTTTCCCGAGAGAAAAAAAATCGCGCGCGTCTTGCGCGACCGGGTAATTTCATTTGCCGCGCGCACTCCAAGGGGCCCGTGTTTGTTTTGTTTAAAATATGCGCGGCGCCGCGATTGCCCGGATTGGCTTCAGACGCGCCCGAAGAAAATATGATACGTGGGCGCATTTTTCGCGTCCTGATTTATTTTCAAAGTCGCGCTTTTAAGCGCAATTTCACGCCGGAGAACGCGGCAATTGGGCAGAATTATTTCCCGCGCACGTTTTCATTTCATCGCACTTTCGCGCGGGAAAAGTGATTTTGATGGCGGAGGAAAGTGTGGCTTTTGCAAAAAAGAGCAAAATGATACAGAGAAGAATTAGAAAAGAACACAGGTTTTCTGTAAATACAACGGAGATTTAATAACGGACAGATTCACTTATTTCTAAAAATGCGGGGAGAACAATTGATATACGAAAACTTATCGGTGTTCAGTTATTGTCGTGTGGAACAAATAAAAGTTTTGCCTTTGTCATTATTTTACCCATTATTTATTTGTTATCGTTTTGAATTCATTGTAAATTTACCTGTAATAAGAGAGGAAACTCACAATGAAAATCAGATACAAAAACAATTTTGTATTTGATGTTATCGAAACAGTCGTTATTGTAACATCGCATTCATTCGAATATTCAATTTAAATTATAATTTATTCTTAGGGATTTGTATTTGTTATTAATTTGTATTATACAAAATATTGATTGCTGAAGTTAAATTTGATATTACTTGTACTCGTTTCGATCCAAAAAATATGACACGGTAATCGCCAAGAGACAGATAGTTTATTCGGAACGACTGAAGAATTGGTCTAATTATATCCGTTTCTACATTCGGAACAGAGTTTAGACGGAATTCGATAGTTAAATTAATTTGCCGCATTTGTACCAGCAAATAAAATCTAGGTTAACATTGTAAAGTGACCAAATTACTAATCTATTTTAAAATATATTATTTATTTCCGGTTAACGTCAACAGAATATATCAAAACTTAATTCGATTTCTCTATAATAATTGTTTCTAAATGCGTATAAATTTAATGATTAATGATCTGACAATTTCAGACTTTTTCGAGTGACATACCTTAAGGTGTCACATTCGAAATACTAGCAGAATTATTCTTCTACACTGCAACAAGTAATGTCTTATTTTAAAACACTTCCGTCTCAATTTTAAAACGTTTATGAGTGTTTCCCATTATAGAAAGATAGATTAAAATTTAAAACAACTGAAAACGTTTTAAAAATGGGACAGAAGTGTTTTTAAATAAGACACCTGTTTTTACAGTGTAGTATTTTACTAACTATTCCAGTTAGATTTACCAAACAACTCAGTAACAGTACCAACTGGTAGTGTAAAAAAAGAATTTATCTCAATCATTCTACCCATTTTCGCTGATTCTTTTTTTGAATAAAATAATAAACATTAACGCAAGGATTACTTAACGAACGTTTTTTATCCGTCGATTTTCATCTAATGAATTTCTGCACCATTGTCGAGGAAAAATGTAATCCCCAAATCGAAACTTGAAATCCCCGAAAATCCGTGGCGCATTAAAAAAGCGAGCAAAACTTGAGTCAAGTTCATAGCAAGTTACACTCCTTTCTTCGCTATTATATTTCAGTTCGCCGCTTTTCACTCGCGTCATCGTCAGAATAAAGTCTAGTAATTTTTACTTAAATGACTTTAGCGGAGTTCCGCGAGTTACTTGGCCGACGTGAAATCCAAAATTCATTCGCCCGTCTGCGTTCTTCGGCTTCGTTATTTCTGATAATCTTATAAAATAGATTACCCGCGCCAAGTAAAAGCCTATTGAAACATAGACAAATCCGTCGGTGTGGATATTTGAATAATTTATTCCACGTTTACATCGCGGAAGTACATCGGAAATAAGTCAATTGAATTGCATTTATAGTATTATCATACGTGACAAAACGCGCGGATAAATGTTATTTCGGGAAGCCGATTGCGCCATTTAATGGCGTCGCCTTAATTTGAATGCGATCAATTTTTTATCACAGTTTTTGGGCTATTTTTGACTGAGTGGAGATGCTAACATTACTGACGTCAATTTTTGACAAGTTTGCTGGTAGCGCAAACAAACATTATTTGGAAATGTGTCTTATTGGAAGTGTCTTATTTTAAAACACTTTTGTCCCCTTTTTAATACTTTTTCAAGTGTTTTAAATTTTAACCTATCTTTCTATAATGGAAAACACTCCTAACGTTTTAAAAATTGAGAAATGTTTTAAAATAAGACATTTCTGTTTGCAGTGTTTATGCGGCTGAAATGATCACTTCGAGAAAAATCCCTATTAGTTTAAACGACAATGAAATTCACTGATAACCACTGTAAAAAATGTTTCACTTCATTGCCACGGTTCGCGTGGCAAATTTGGAACAACGCAAGTGGATTTTAGATTGATTATAACAAATATCCACTTCCTGCATCATAATATCCATTTCCATTTCAGTTCCGAATAATGCAAGTAGAATATCTATAAATCATACAGACAGCAGATACCTCATTAGAAATCATCCCCAAAAACCGGTTTTTTACGCTTTTTCCCACATTTCAATTTATTTTGATCAACTTAAGGTATGTTTAATACGCTCTTGGTAATCAGTACCTCTTTCATTACTTCCAGGCAGACTGTGCGAATTTTTTCAGCCTTTTACATGATCATAAAAAATCATAAACGCATTAAAAGTTACAAAAAATGCGATTTTTTAACATGTTTTTTGTTTTTTCTATACAGACAATATTCCTATATTGTCTGTATAGAAGAGGTAATAAAATGTCATGTGTTTTTACACGTACACAGTACTGAGTTTTATTTTAATATACAAGTACTGGAAGTTTCATGTAGACATTTTACTCAGCGTACTAAGCGGCATAGATAGATTTCTCAGTGTACTAATTGGCATAGATTCTGCTGTAGTAACTAGTTCCAAATACATATTGGTGTTTGGAACTGTTTCAAAACAATTTAAATTCTGATAGTGTCTTTTTTCTGTCAGTTTAACAAATACTGTATTTATTGTCAAATATTTTTATTTGTTTTTTATTCTGTTTCATTATATTAACTCTATTCAGACATTAAAATAGTGATAATTCTGCTTGTTTCTAAGTTTTTATTGCAGTATCATTTTTCGGTATGAAACTTATGTGAAAAGTCATGAAAGCCGATAAAACAGTAATCAATACTCCGGATACATCTTTTTGAGAGCATTGAAAAATCTTCCAGGAGTTGGCCAGCGACTGTCACTGATAAGGTAAGTGTTCTGACAAATCAGTTCCTTTACTGATTCGACAAGTTTGCTTCAGGTTATGTCCAACGGACAGAGTACGTTTGACTTGTCCATCTCACCTTTAAAATCTCTATTGTAATTATTTGTATATTGTAATTATTTGAAAAGTGATTATCAGAACGACAAATAGTAAAAAAATATCAATCAAATACAAAAAGCCAGGGCATTAATACCTTTGATGATGTTTGTAAAATGTATATTATTTGCGTGAAATGCAACAAATGACGATAATAATATAAGAAACGTGATGCATCACCTTTAGATAACAATCATTATTAATGTTTAATTAATTTACCAGTGCTTTGAAACAAAATGGTCGGCGTAATTAAATTTGAAATTAAATTAAAATTTGTAAGTGTAATTAAATTGAAAACGTTTCAAAATTACTTAAGACCCACAAAGGTTTGAAATAATTCACTTTGTTATATTTTAAGAGTTTCCACACAATAATTATGATAAAAAAGGTTGAACAATTATCATATTGAGGTTGAGATTGCCTGACTATTTTGGCAGTAGACTACTTGTCAAATACCTATCAATGCTTAACTTTATTATTAACCATTCTCTGACAAATCAATTCGACCAGTCCAAACGACTAATAAAATCTATAAAATTTGTATTAATCTTTTTTCGTTGAAATTTAATGTGCTATTTGTATACACTTGAGAGAACGATTTAATTGGCACAACGAAATTTAGTTCCTCCTCCGACTAAATTATTTATAATATATTTTTAAAATAATTTAATCGGACTAAGTTTTTAATTGGAAGAAAAATTAGTTTACGTATTTAATATTTAGTTGAATAAATGAACGAATGCAAACTTATAAATTAAAGAAAATTAATAAAATAATAATGCAAGATAATTAGACAAAGATAAATACATTTGTATAACTCTGTCTCCAAAATATTTGATACTCTTTATGAAAGATGTCCGTTCGACTCCGTCTGGCCGTAAAAGAGTTAATTCACTCCCCCCTAGAATCGGTCAGCAACTTTCACAAAACATCTCTGATTACTTCCCTCCTAGCAGTCCGACGTTGCCGCGCTCGTCGGATAATGCACCGATGCAATCAAGTCGCGATAAAAGCCGACCTTACACGGCGCTCGGTGACCCATAAAAACACTCTCCATCTAATTCCGCGCGCTGCATGCATCGCGACTGCTTCGCGCTTTCACGTATGCGAGCCCCTTACAATTATTGCTTACACTGTCGCGATTCCGCGGAATTAATCCGCAAACGGAAGTGAGCCCATTTTTATGTAAAATAATCCCGGCATTGTGCCGTCGTCTTGGCGCGCAAACATATTTCACTTACATCGGATATCGCGCTCAGGCGGGCAGAGAACGCCGCGAAAAGAAAGAGGATCTGCGTCTGAAAGGCCATACTTCCCGGCGAATGTTTGGCTTAATTGAATCGGCTGTGCCGAGTGCCGCCTCGATAAGGAGCGTCCTCGAATACATTATGATTTCGCGTCTAAGTCCGAATCATGATAATAGCGTCTAAGTCCGAAACAATCGCGTCTAAGTCCGAAATCGGCGCCACGTGATCCGCGCGAAACGAATTTTCGCGGCGAAAGTTTTCGGCGAAAGTCCGGCGGTAATGCAATAATTTCGCGGCAATTTGCAGGTTTCTCGCGGGGAAAGATAATCGGGATGAAATCAAAGTAACGAAGTATTGTTGCGGAAGCCGTTGTGGCACGTGCCGAAAATAAAGCGGTTGAAAATATTGCGGTCGAGAGTGCGTTTGAGTGCAGGGGCATTTGGGTTTGGCGATTTAAATGTGGGCTTGGAAGTTGTGGTTTTTGTGTGGCGGCTGCGAATGGCGTGGTTTGATATCGGTAGTTGGCGCGGAGGTGTATAAATAGGGGGTCGAAGGGTCGATTGTAATTGAAAGGCGCCGCTGAAGAATTAATGACGCGCGGCTATTAGTGGCCGAACGGTAATTAAGAAGTTACGAAGAGAATGGAAGTAACGATTGTTAATCGCGCGGCACAGTTAATTCGCTTACGTTGACATTTTGATGACGCGTCTGAATGCGTTTTTAATGGCCGATGAAGTATGCATGTTCGACAGGAATAGTGTGTTGTGCCGAGTGTGAAACTGGATTTTGGACGCGACGCGAAAAGGATATAATAAATGAATAAATGATGGGGTGAAATGGAGAAAAGCGATGGGGCTGGATACCGGAACTTTTGTGCAACAAGTCGAAATAATGTTTTTTTTTATAATAACTTTCATTGCAGAATTTATTTAGTTGTACAATAACTTATGGACAGAGGGTTTTCATTATTTGCGGAGTTCGTTAATTAGGTTGCTCAGTTTTCGGGGGTTAATGTAAAGTATTTTCAAGCTTTGTACTGGGAAAAATGGTTTAATATTCAGTGATATTATTGAAATGTATCCTCATTAACTTCGTCGAAAGTTACAGGATAATCTGATATTATAGTATATTGCATTTGACGTAGGGTGATTTAATGGGCCAAAATTGGATATAATGTTAACTTTCGACGAAAAGCTAGATGAAAAACCTCTTTACATAATGCAACGATCATCGAATATTTTCGAAAACTGCATTATCTGAAAGTGTTACATCAACAGTATGATAGCTTAAACAACTTCGTTTTACACATTTTAAATTATGTTGCGAAAATGTTGTTTTATCGCAATATCACTGTTCTGAAAGTTGTCTGGTCACTCTGCAGACAGTTCTGGCATCTGGCTAATTTACGATAAACATTCTCTGCACAAATTGCATGTTATATTTTTCCAACACGAGGAATGGATAGCGAATTATTCATGTATTTCTGGTGGAAGATGTATCTTATTATTTAGCTAGTGTTTCCTACTTGTTGGACTTCAGCTATAATGATGAGTTCCTTGCGCAAGTTGGAAAAAGTTATATAATTTCTACGGTGTTCTTATACTTACGCTACTATTATTCAACTGTTTAGTATAATTTGCAGGGAGTGTTAGTATTTTTCTAAGTGTTATATATGCTCGCGAAACTTTCTTTAAGGAGATGTCACCCTCGAATTACATGCTTACATTTTGAAAGCGGCGCCAAAATTGCCTGTCCGTTGCAGTGTTTACAAACTGCAGATTTAGAATAGAGATTAATCAATTAGCTTCGTATTTTTAATTAGAAAAATAACTGAACATATTTTCTTCTAATATAATATAGTCGAGTTAGAAACTTTAATAGCGTATTATTAGAGAATAAGTAATGGAATTTTAACTTGATTGTGCAAATTTACTATTTTCGTTAATTTAATGAAAGCTCTGGAGGTATAGTCTTTTCTACATTCTGAGATGTTATAAATGTCAACAAAAATTTTTTGAACAAATACTAAAAATCTTTCTTTTTTAACTTCATCCGTCTTCGTTAGGAAAAATAATTTGTGACTACTCATCCTGTGACTTATTTTGATATGCATTCATCAAATATTGTATCCTTCTGTCAGACAATCGATTCTTTCGCACGGATTTGTTAAAATGCAATTTTATTTGTACCTCCACTTTAATGCCGTTAATAACCGTCGCACCAATCAAAACCGTACACGATCGGCACTTACTCGTCAAAATCTATAATTGTTATGAATGGTTTATGACGTGCGTACTTGATCGACTCTCAAGAGTCGGCGGGGTTGAAAATCATTTGGAAAAAACAGAGAACAACGCCACCACAATAATTACGGATCGTGGAATTTTAACGCGCATTATCAAGGCGATACGAGAAAAAAAGTTGAGACTCACTTGATATAGCCGCAACGAAGCGCTTGCGCCAACTTTTCGTTACAACGTTTAAACAACACGGCGGAGAGAAATTTTATTTATTTTGAGGGGCGAACAATGCGTCGGAAATATGTTGCAAAAAATTGTTGAATTTATTCATAAGTCGCGGAGCAAAATTAAACCCTCTTTTACGTCTCGAGGCCTCTCGAAAATTAATTTCGTTTTTAACTCATTAAAGCTGGCCGCGCGAATAATTTTTGCAGAATCTCTCCGATGTTTTCTTAACGCGGTGCTCCTTATTTCAACATCAAATACGAACAAAAGCGGTAATATTCATCACAACATCGTAATTAAGAGATGTTATTTGTCGAAACAACTGTTCGAGCAATTATTCATAAAACGGCTTGGTTGTAATTGACATTGCCGCGTTCTCTTCTGAGAAGGTCAAGTGCACTTTTACATTGGCTCGTAATATAATTACGAGGCAGGGCACAATTATGCACTTTAATCATTATAATTTCGAAATTTAATATTCATAATTAACGATTGCTCGAGGAGCAAAGAGATGCTGAAATAATTTTTTATGAAAAAACGAATATTGACGAGATACTATTCATCAGGTTTTTTCACTCGGGTAAAATTATTCAGCTGTTGATTAGATGAATGCCAAGTCCGTAGCCAGTTTCAAAAAATAATATTTGAATATGTATGAAAACAATTAGAAACAAATGACCAAATGCTCTTACAAGCTTAATTAATCTCAATTAATAGTGACGATAATGAAAAATTATCGTCATCAATAAATCAGTTAAGAAAATATATTAGGTGATCGGGGTGTAATGAACGAAATCCATGTGGCCCCAACCCTTCAAAATATTGCAATATGGCCCTGACGTGGCCCTGGTCTGGCAAATTTTCCCGATCGGGGCCACATCGATTACAATTGTTTTATCATAAATCGACCATAGCTAGATTCTGCACTTTTGGGAGAAAAGATCTAGCTAACAAATCATAATTTTTAATAACGCCTTTCCAGAATGAATGATTTTTCGTAATTTTCTGTTTTTAATTGTGCAAAATTGAAATGCGTGAAATTTCATTTGTATGCTGTATAAAAATGTATGATTGATACATTTAAGTTATATTACAATAAATAATATACAATAAAAGTAATAAAAATCTTTACAAATGAAAAACTAGGCTATGCCAGTTGTTAGAGCGTCATCTAGAGACCGAAGTTTTTCCAGAACGTAATTTTTTTTCACTTTATAATAACGTTTCCTGTTATCACTTGAGGTAACGGAGTTGCTTAAATGAAATCACTGTACATAGCAACATTTTAAATCAAAATAAATCAAGTATTAAATATACGTCTCCCGGAATGCTAACTCTCATCATTTTTTAAGAAATTGAACGAAGAATTTTAATAAAAAATTCCTTTTTTTATTTAATTAATCTTAACGAAGAATTTAATTCGAACAAAATTATTAAGAAGAGTGCAATTTATGGCGTAATAAATGCAATTCTTTTATATTTTATCTCACCCGTACAGTAGACAATAACGTCAAAATGTTTACAAGCTGATCTCATTTTTTGAAAGAAATAATATTTCTCATGGAAAAGAATTTATGAAAACACAAATAATTCACCTTGGAAGAGCAAAATAACAGTTACCTGATATTTAATTACCTCAAATGCTACTTACATATATTTCACAAAAATGACAGAATGACACTTTGATATTTTACACCAAGACACCACTCTTTAATCAACAGTCGCGGCTCGCTTGTTTTAAATAATCGATACCTGGAATTAACATCTTCCTAAACATTGCCAACAAATCCCCCACCTGTACGCTGACTTGATGAATTCCCTCGAATAATTCACGGCACTTTGCGTCGAAAAAGACAATTTACAACGGCGAAGCGTGTACCATTTATCGGCACAAAATTTCTGCCACAAAAAGGAGAAAAAGAAGGCGCTACCGCTAGAGTCGCCAGGAGCCAAGGCAAAGCCGCAAGCGGCAATCGCAAGTGCGGAACAGGGCAACAAACGGACGTGAATTTACCGCGGAAATTAAGTAAATATACCCGTAAATCAGCGGCAACTAAGTGCAAAGCGTTATCTTACCCGAAGACACGACTTTTTTACAGCTGACGAGCGAATATTTTTTTCTCTCCCGGCCGTTCCCCGGGCGATAAAATGGCCGTAATTCTTCGGCTATCGAGCGCGCCAAGCTGATGGCGGCCCATTTGTTGGCCGAGAGATCAGCCGCTGTCATTATCCGGATTCGCAAGTTTCTTCTCACGGCGAGATGTTTAGGCCGATATCATTTTATTTTTCGATATTTATGAGACGCAACCTTTTCGCCGTACGAAGATATAGGACGAAACTGAAACTGTTGCCGCAAAAGTCTCGCGACACGATAAATCAATGTTTGCGGTACGAAAAGTATATATAGGGGCGAACGGCGGGAACGGAGGGGGCGGGAAAAAGAACTAAGACTCCATCGCACAACGGCTCTGACAGATAACTTTGAGACGAGCAAACGGCAATGGAAGTGGACGAAGATAAAATAAGAATACAAATAATGGGACGCGAATAAAATGCCAGTATAATGGACGGCGATAGAAGTGGATGCTCGCGAATAAAACAATTCGTAAACGTGGAAAAGGCGGGGGACGCATTTTTGCGCTGCAATGTTTAATTCGGCGGATCGATTTTGAATAAAATTCGACGCCGATATTGCGATCAAAGTTTCAAGTGGATTTTAACGCGCGAACGGTTTTCCGCCTAAATAAATGATCGCGGCCGTCCCGATATCGGCCAGACGCTTGTTCCGTCCGCGAAGAAATTCACGGCAAAATTTATCTATTTACGCGGACGAGCATGTATAAGTCAGCGCGGCTAGTTCTGCGGGACAAATTTAATAATAGGCTGTGGCGGAGTTTTGTTGCGGGGGAGAGCCGTAATTGAATTATCGCGCTTTATTTAATCGAGACAATTTTTATTATGTAGCAAACGCGCGGCCGGGTCGTATTTCATTCCAGCGTTATCGGTGTTGTTGCGCGTTTTCATTTTCCGCTACTTTTCGTATAATCTAGAGTGTAGGGAACGGGTGTAAATTCACAGGACATTTTGTAGTGCATATAGTGGAAAATACATTGGACGCTTAAGAATGACGGGGCTGTAGTGCGATGTTGTAGGTCGAGTGTAGATTGTCTGTTTGAGTGATTACTTTAAGTACGTTTATGCTTGTGTTTTTTTTGTTTTGGTACAATGATAAGTTGAGAGAACTATTTTTTTATAGAAGCTAAAAATATGAGTGATGTTATGTGAAGAGGCCTTTTTTGGCTTCTGTTATAAAATAGGCGGAGATTTTGATTCAGAAAAACTAAAATAGATACGTTGCTGTTTTAGTGTGCATCAGTTAAAGTTAATGTAAGGCTCGCACTACGATGTTATTGTTGCATATTGCGAGATGAAAATAATTGTTCAATTCGATGGAAACATTTGTAATATTTACCAGTATATGTTTGTTTAACTTTGTAAAACGACGAGTTAACGACTGACTTCATTCCACTAATAACAAATATAACATGAACATAAATGAGTTGTTAGTTATTTTGTTGTACCGTCTGGATTAAAACGAATAAATCACAGATATAAAACCCAAGAGAGAAATTTATATTTACGCTTAAAACATTCAGGTTTATACAACTTTACTGCTTCGTTACTCAAAAAAACTGTAGACAAATTAAAGAATGTGTACAAATCCAGACGTATATGAAATTGTAAAGTTACTGTCAATATGTAAAATGAGAGAAAATGTGAATTTCAGAGAAGTTTTTTTAGCACAGCCGCTAATAGTCGTAATTGTTAACATTTTTTACAACAATTTTAACGTATTTAAGTCGAAATTATTTATAAAATTTCGTGTGATTATTCGTGTGATCAATTTTACATAATCATTAGTCATGCAAAAATTCGACTCAGATTATCGTTTCCTGAATTAAGAACAATGTTCTAAAAAGTTATTTGAAGATCAAAGCCATGCCTTATCCAACAGCAGACAAATTGAGAAACTGCGAACATTTTTACTGAAAAGCCATCTGATAAGAGTTATTCGACGTGCCAAAGGTCTTAGTGACACTGAGTTCATCATTTCTGGCTCGATATGCTTCTTTCTGCAGGTTCCTCATATAAATGCATAATATACACTACACCTTCATATAACGTGAACAGTACAACTAACCTACAATTCTAAATCGAATATTTGTTCACTCTGACCCATTTATACAATTTATATACTCTTAACATTTTTTTTCTATAAATTTTTTACACTAAATTCTCTACAGACTTATTATATTCCATCCAGTATTACACTTAAAATAACAACAAGACCCCAGCACAAAGATAAACTAAAATTCAGTTTTACATCACTTTTTCATCAATCACATTTCGCCAAACAATCGAAACTGCGCGTTTCAAACGACTCATGTACCGTTGCCTCAATTCGGCGCATCATTTGTAAATATTCCAGTTATCTATGACAAATCATCGGTCGTCTCTATCGGATGATCGCGTCATAATTTATCAATTTAAACAATAATTTGTTTTCAAAATAATCACTGTCACATTTTTTCCACGCCGGGAGCCAAGCTTTAGTTCGGCGAACACTTTTTGAAATAGCGAAACTCAATATTCGTTTGATTGATGTTTTGTTTATTTGCGACGGGTGACAAATGGCTGCGATTCCGCGCCAGGAATGAAAATGTTGGTAGTCCTGCGGAAAAGGACACGGAAGGGCGTTTCCGGAGTGTTTAAAACGCATTCGAAAACACCTTAGCGACACTTGCGTCCAAATATGCATTCCAATGAATTCAAATCGATTTTTCAGGTAAGCCATTCGTCACTCGCGAGATTACCCTCGCATCTGTGGATAATAAAAGCGAATAAAAAAGCGCGTTCGCGCGTTATTTGCCTGCGGATTTCGCGAAGTCGTAAAATTAATTAAAATCGTCCAATTAACGTGCAACATTAATTAACAACTCTCATTAACATTCCCCACACGAAGCTGCCCCGAAAACGACGATATTCGTTTTTTATCGCTCGATGCGCCACGAACTTTTAATTTTCATCGCGAACCCCGTACATTATGAACGCGAAATACGGCGATCCATTTCGCGTTTACATCGCAACGACGGAAACGAAAACCCGGGCATTATGATTCCCCGTTTATATCTTGAGATAAATATAAAAACTCGCGCAGTTCAATCAGCCATAAAAGTCGCGAATAAAGCGCGAACAGAAGCGCCGCCTTTGTCTCAAAGATGCGCAATCGTTATCCTGTTGCTCCTGTTTTGCCTCCGAAATCAAAACGACATCGTTTTCCGGCTTTCCACCTCGCGCCGTTACTCGATTATTTATCCGAAATCAAGCCTCCTCGGCTATTCCACTTTTTCCATCGAACGACTCGAATAATTGAAAGGCGCGTCTTGTTTTGAGACTTTTTTGCAGGGCTCCGATAAAGAAACGTTATTCGCCCAGCTGTTTTCGTCTCTTTTTGGATTTGTTCGTGCAAGTATCATTAAATAAACTGACATAAGGGTTTGCGCGAGGCAAATAAAAAGGGGCGCAACGGAAAAAATTCGATCACACGCACACACACATCGTCATACCCATCCATGCAAAATTGATGCGCCACCGGGAAAACAGATTTATCCAATAAAGAATATTCGAAGGAGCTCTTTCTTTATTACGACAGTTGTTACAGTAAGTGCGTTTACGAAACTTGGCACCGTCGGTCGTTATTCGCGACAACTTTTGCCGGTAATTGTTTGATATTTTAAAGTTCGTCGCAACTTATGGATGCGATTAAGAAAGGGAAACAGAAGGACCACGTTTGAATGCTGTTAGCGTTTAACGAAATCCGCTGTTTCCATCTTGAACGGAGTACCGTTCGATGGGATATAAATGTGACATAACCTGAAAAATAAGTTGATTATGATGTTGCAAAGAACAATGGGAAAAAATGAGGGAGAGATGCTTTGGAAAATATTTTGGGGGAGATTTGAGGTTGGGGTGCTTTTAAGGAGAGTATTCTTTAAAGTAGGAGTTGATTGGAAAACTGAGTATCTTATTCGAAGTTGTCCAAACACTTTGATGGTTTTTTTCAGGCAACACATTTTCTTGTGATATGTTTATAGAGTTTCTTCCGACAAAGCATCTCAGGAAAACAAAAAGAAAAGAGATATCTCCGTATGTAAATAAACTTGCAATATATTCAGGTAATTTTCTGTTTATAAATGTATCTAGAACTATATTTTCAATAAATGTATCAATTATATTTTATCAAGTCAAAATCATGTTTATTCGTATAATTCGTCACACTTAACCAACTGGAATGTTAGTTTAATTCTTCTTAAGGAACAACATATTTTACGACAAATGTAATTGGGTACTTTTTACGACAAATGTAACAATACCCTTATTAATACCAAAATATATACGGTATAAGTTATCTTCTATTAATTGTATTTTATTCAGTGTCAGACTTTATAATTGAATTCAGTAGGATTTACGTAGATAAGTAAATAAGTGGCGTGCAGAATCATGAAATGAATCAATTTCACGTTAATAAAACAGTAAAGCCTTAAATATACCAGTGGAAAAGAGCCTCGTAAAATTACACACGTTTTACACCATATGTTCTTAAGTTACGCCACTACTTGTTCGAGGAAAGTGTCACGGTAATTATGGTGTAATTTTACAGATTTCATATAATATTTTACGATCTTTTAAACAAGACGAAATTCCTATAACCGGATACGGTAGTAATTTGAGTTTATAGACTATGTTCGAACATTTGCCTTTCATATGGATTTTTAAATTCTAGATTCAGATTTCTGATAATACAAAATTGAATGAATTTTCACATTAAATTTAATAACCTTAAATTTAACCTTAAATTTAATAACCTTAACTAGCCCTTTGTGCTACTATCTCCTTGACACTAAGTCTACCTTACAACTTGTTTTTTACCCGAAAAATATTCATGCTAACTCTTTTTCCTTACTTTCCATTATTCACAGCTCCTTTCACATGCTTGCTTTCACTTTTTCACGATGTAATCGACATGAAAACCTTTCAGGTCTCGGCTAAGTGGCTAAACTTGCAAACCACGTAAATAATTATTACCAAAAAAACTGGGTTAAAACAATAACGATTTTCCTCACGCGGCCAGCCCGCTTGATCGAGTAGATTGACCCCCCAAACGCGACATTTCGCAGCCGCAAAAATAGTCCAGACGGTCACCTATTTACGGGCACTCGGCGCGCTGAAATAAAGCGCCAAAAATACATCGTCGACTCGGTGTTGAATGAAATTTGTTTTTCCCGCCTTTTTTCCGTTCTCCTTTCTCTCCAGGTTGTCCCGCCAAGTAATGAACACGCCAAGTGTAATTTTTGACTTACGCCCGGCGGAAGTGCGCATAATTGCGCGAGATATTAAGTCCCTGTTACTTTAATGATTAATATTCGGACTTTACGCCGCGGCCTGACGAAAGTTAATTATACGGACGGCGGCAACTGAATTGTTATAAATGGTAATTTGACAAGTACCAGCGGGGAGGGGGGAGGGGGTACGGCTTTGCGTCCAAGTTTTTTCGGAGATCGGGAGGGATAATGAGTTCTCGGGCGAAATCAGTTGGACATTTAAAGGCGATATCGATGATTGATTACGGGTAATTTGTTTCATGCAAATTCATAGATATTAATAGCAGAATAAACGGGACGGAGTAGGCTTTCGGCGCATGCATTATGAATTTCTATTTGCTATCTTTCGGCCAAGTCGGAAGTGGAAAATAGAATGTAATGCACTCTTGGCATAAATCTGAAGACGAAGTTTCGGGATGTATATTACGGAGAAGTGTTTGGTTTGAAGATTAAATATATACAGGGAACGTTAGTGTAATTGATATAGTTTAAGGACCGATACTTATTTGAATGCAAAGATACAATGATGGTTGGGCAAATATGTGGCGAAAACTTCGTCTTGGGTCGAAGATGGGCGAAGCTTTTCGGCTGTAAGTTGTTTTATATTTTATGCAGATTTAATTAATACCGATGAGTTGTGGAGACTTGGAGATTTTCTTCTGAAGTCGAAATTCCGGACGAGATTTGTATGATGGAGATCGTCTTGGTTTTTGGGTTCGCGTTGACTTTAAATGAGATTATTTTGGAGCGTTTTCTCAGTAAGGGTATTGCATAAACGGAGTCATGCTAAATTTAGTTTTTATCTCCTCTTCGTCTGCCACATAATGTTACGCAAAACATAACCCATCTCCTTCTAAAATGATGACATAATGGTGACATCACTTATATCAATATATAAATCATAATTATAAAAATTATGATCATAATTACAAAAAAATCATGTTTTGATGAATATGTTTTTAAATAAAATTGCCTAAATTCTACTAAGCAATGTGACAACTTTTCGATCACACTATACACATGTAACAAAATCTTACACAGTGACATCACCCTAGTAAAAATTGTGATGGTGCTAAAATAAGGGCCCTATCAGAATGACACATCATCTGATCAGAAATCAGAAATTTTTTTCTATTACGGCATTTATAGAAGATTCCTCGATTTCAAATTTTAATATGGCTTTAATATATTCAGACTTAACTGTAAACCGAGTAGTGCTGACTATTCAGTTGACAGTGGTTGGCTTAACAGTTCATTTAGTTCGGTGTAAATGCATCGCCTTTTTCGATAAAAAGGGACGCTCCTTTTTCCGTAAAAGTCCATTTGAAGCAGAAAATCTCCTTCGCCGGTACGAAATTTATTTTCGAAAATAATAAAAATGAAAATGACGTTATCCGAAATGCCGCGACGAAAGTTTTAGTGCCGACACAACGTAAAAATAGATCTCGAATAATAGTAAATTAAGAATGAAATAACGATTCGTTAAGTATTGCGTGCTGAATGCTTTTTTCGAAATACGATGAAATGCTCGGAGAAATGTATACACACGAAATTGCATATAAGCTTCTCCAGCCACGTAAAAATGCTTTGAATAAAACAAACCTTTATCTCATAAAAGTGCATCGATAACAACTTTTGCAGATTCGTAATCCGCATATCAGAAAACATGAGCGAATGCTTTTCTTAAAGCTCTATCATAGGTTCTTTATCATACACCCCGTTCGGAAAGTTCGAGCAGTTCACAGTTTGGGATCACATCTATGTCACTGGCAAAAACTTGAGTCAATTTTTTGTACCAAACATTGGCATTACTCTTTGCATTTCGATGTGGTGTGTCGGTATATGGGTTGCATATATGCAATATTTCAATCTTATTTGTTCTGAAAATAGGAGCGCCTGTTTTTTAATACATTTTCCGGTATCGCATATAAATATGGACTTCTCTTGTTTTTATTAAACGTAAAATAATATTGTTTATTTTATTGAATATTTAGAAACAATAGCTTTTATATAAAAACATCAATAACTGTGACTACATAATAATACTGTATCGACGTTATAACAATTTTTCAAAATTATTACTACCATCGTTAGAATGTGAGTAATTTTCTATATATTAAAAATGTTCTATCTAATATAAATAATATGAAAGCAAATCTGAATGGAAATTACTTTTGTAGCTGAAGTAAAAAGGAATACAAAAATTGATTGTTCATATGTTGTTTTGAAATGTTGTGGAAAATGTAATATTTTCTTTGTTCGTATGAAAAAATCGGTTAAACAAATGTCTACCGTACTTAAATTCGAGTGTAAACGACAAGTGCACTTAAAATACATAAAAACATACATCAAACATTCTTGAAAAGCATTTAATAAGACAAACTTAGTTCATTTACGTCCGCGTGCAAAATTAAACACACTTAAAGGAGTTACGATATGCAGTACCTTGATGTCATAGTCACGAGGGTCGTAAAATTGAATATGTCAAATTTACGTAAAAGTCATCGACTTTAATGCAAAAACCATTTATTTTGACGCAAAATTAAACTGTTTTTATAGTGACATGATATACGATTTGTAATTAACAAAGTTACTACCTGAACAACAGAAGACGAAGATGACTATTAGAGTTATAGAGTAGCTAATGTAGCAATTTAAATGGTTATAGTCGCAATTTAAAGTGGCAAATTAATTTTGATTGTGACAGTAACTTTTCGCAATTTTAATGATAAAGTGTCACTATTAAAACGATGAACTCTAACCATGTTAAATATCGAATAGTAATTTGCAGAATAAATTACCGTAACCAAATTAAAATTTATTGATATAGAAAGGAGAATTTGTATAAAAAATTAGAATATTATCCGTAATACTAACGAACAGCGTAATAAATTCATTACGTAATTACGTTGAACCATTGACAAATAATAAAACTGGAACTTATTGGACAGAAAAATCAATACGTATATTATATTATGAAATCCAAAGATTCTGCAAGTAAATAATAAAACGTTACCATCAGAAGACGTGACAAATTAAACCGATATAAATATTTTAAAACAATTTTCATAAAAGTTGTTGCAAAAATATAGTGTTTTGGCATGCAAGATGAAAAGTCATCAATTTCGCACACAAAAAAGTTAACACCTCAATTCACCTCTGAAAAAACCTCTTAAAATAACACGGCTTTCATAGTATACATCACCTTTAAAGTATACCATTACTAGCGCAAAGAAGAACGAGGTCGAATTACGATCAATACTGTTAAATTTTACCAATTTTCTGTAACGTGTAACAATTTTGAATTCAGCTAAATATCACGAAATTCATTTTAGCTCGATAATAGAGGGACGTTATTTTATATATCCGGAAACACGATCTTTCAGAATATGTGTTATAAATGCCTGTGTTATTTCATATGTTCAACCGATTATTCCACCTGGGCAAATTTTTAGTAAATAGTTGATTTTAAATAAACTAAATAATAAAAATGTTTACATTTTGTGGCGTCCATACAATTCATATTTATTTTCTTCTTAAATTGAAATCAAATCAAATCAGTTATTTCGAGCAATTTAATGTGATCTTTCAAATAATTGTTTGAATTTTACCTATTGCGTTACAACGTAGTACGTAACTTGTGGATAGAATTGTATACAGCAAAAACAATTCTACTTTTCCATTCTTTTTCGTTTCTTGTACGACGATTGGAAAACAACTTACACACACACTGAACTTCAGTTATCTACCATCATTTCAGGTGTAACGTTTGTATTTCACGATTTACATTATTCAACGATAATCTGAGCTAAATGCAGGAGAATATACTTGTACGTTGTTTCAGTAAAATTACACCGCTACTCATGCAAAACTGTCTTTTCACAGGTATGGTGGTGTGACTTTAACATAACAAATGCGCAGAAAATTGTGTAATTTTACGCAGATTACTTTCAGCGTGTAAAACTGTTTTCACACCTTTTTTCCCGTGCTAATCGCCGGGTATTCCTTTCTGCTTGCAATTCGACACGGAATTTTTTTCACAGTATCCCGTCCGCAGCACCTTAAATTACGTCCAATAATTCCCTCCAATCTAACCCATTCAACATACCCACAACCTATCTCCCGCTCCAAAAAGGCTTACCGTTTCGCACCTCCAGCGAAATATTGAAAATTACGTCGCAGCCAGAAGGGTAGATTGATTGCGGCTTTATCACAGCTGAATCGAGACGCAGCCCTCATAACCCGGCTTCGCCCTTGCAACCCGGCTTTTAGGGTCAAACATACTTTTAACGACTCATTAAGTCGCCGCGATAAATTCAAATCGGCGTTTCCGTCCGCGTCGTCGTATTAAAAATTTAATTTACGCGCGGTAACGAGCTCCACGTTGTAGCCTCCAACTCACAATTAGACGTCTCCGAATGAGACGCCGACGCGTCTTAATTTGCGAAATCATGTCCGCTTAATTATTCCAAGTTCGAAAAAGAGCGTGCCACAAAAGATTGTTTTATTCAAATTTCCTACACCGAGAACAAAAAACCATTTTAAATAATAGTTCTGACGAAGCGTATTTGATTTGAACAGATGTATTATCGTACGAAGATTATTTTCCAGGCTGAGAATATTATTTTGTTGGTTCACTTAGTTTACTCACTTAAATTATTCAGTTGAGGAAAACCAATTGCATGATTTAGTCAGTTCAGCTAACATTGCATTCATTCAACGAAATATTTAGTCGATACTGAGTGGAGTGTTTAAAATATTTAGTTTACTTGATTGTATCTTAATTAAAATCAAAATATTATACGATGAGAAAACTAAGTGGCACTATCTTAGAGGTAAAAATGTCAAGTAGTAAGATTTTACTACTTGACACTGAAAATATATTTAAATGAATAGAAAAACATAAATTACATTCATTTTGTTGCCTAATGTTATTAAAAAAAGATAATTACGTTTGTGACTTAAAGCCACTCATTTCTTATTTCGCCGTCCTGTTCGTCCCAATAGTGTTATCTCGTAAAATTAAAGTGGCAATTTTTCACACTTACTTTTCTCAGTGTACGGCTTGTTTTGCGTTAGTAAATTTGGCATGAATAATTGCACAATATATCGCATACTTGTACTAACACTATTTATCATTATCTCCATGCTAATAATTTTGAACTTAATATCAACTCGCAGATAATAATTTTCGCTTTTCGTACGTTCATTGCTCATCATCGAATAATCCTGCTCTCAACGGTTCGAAAAATCTGCGCCGGCTTATTGCAGCCGGATGATAAACCGCAATAATTGTGATTCACATTCGCCGTTGCGCGACGTCGCTGCGATTTCGGCGTACGTAAAACACTTTATTATGCGCTGTAAGAAAAGCGTGTAAGCTATAAACTTTTGCGAAATCTGCATGAATAATACGCGCGAGTTCGCACTGCGCCGAGTTACTTTATGATATTTTATACATAGCATAAATCTCCGCAGGGTAAATGATTGCGCGCAAATGTGACACGCGGTATAAAACAATGCATCGTTTTCGGAGTGATTCATTATTCTCGTGCAGTTTGTTCCGCGAGGTTGCGCATTTTGGCGGGAAAAAAGAATGGAAAAAAGAATGGGAAAAGGGGGATGCGGCTCGACAAAAAACCTGCGCCGACGAACACTTAGCTCGTAGGCCCGATTCAAAGAACCAACCAGACTGTTCAATCGAAATGGCTGATTGTGTATAAATCGTGCCACTTTTTCGTCGCTGCGCGAAGCTGGTCGGTGCACTCGAAAAAATACGGTTATTTTGTGCGGCTTTCGCGCTCGGCGTTACAGTTTTATTAATTGTACAAACACGTTTCCAGTTAGCAAAATAAACGCTTTTCAATCTCTCGAAACAACAAAAATCTTTCGAAAAAGCACTTCAAAAGAGTTCTTCTGTTAGGGGAATACACTTAACTCGAGGGAAATCGAGTTTTTTTTATAAAAAAGCCTTCCACAGATTTAGAAGCTAAACGTTTAGAAATGAATCGCAGTGAGCGAAGCAATTTTTTAATTTGTTCAAGATTAGAACAGCGTCTTCGAAGAGCGAACTTGAACTGTAATTAAATCGAGTCGCTGTGGCGCAAATGGTGTTTGATCGAAACGTTTACGCGTGCATTTTTGGCACGGTCAAACGTAGCCGTCGAAAATCTTGTAATCAAAGTGCCGAGATAGCTAATGTTGCCAAAACTATGCGCAACTTATCCAATTCCAGTCAACAACAGCGGGGAACTATTCAAAATTTCGCTTCAACTTCTATATTAATGGCGCGCGCGCTCGCGTTTTTTCTTGCGCAATAAAACGCGCCGTTACATCAGATACCGTGTAATCACATTTTTGCTCGCTTTAAATGCACACTTTTAAATATTACGTGCACATAACGCGTTTACAAACTTCCATCTTCGCGCAAATCCCTTTCATTGGATTAAACCGGAACGTTTTACGTTTCCATTCGCGCGCGAAGCCGCGAAACGGGAAAAAATATCGGGCGTCGGTCGAATTTGAATTTTCCGCCGCAATTTCGGGCGTCGCTTTTTTCCCGTCTCGTCTTTCGCCGGGCTCCTTTCCGTTAATTAATCCGCGCGGTTTTTCGCGCCGAAAACCCTGTGTTTGGCTATCAAACAGTGAAGCGCTTTGTTCGGGCTTTCGGCCGGCATACGCGGGCAATTAATTTTTCACCGCGGAATCCTATAATGCTGTCAAATAAAGGCGAAAAAATCGCGGCGTCTTGCCAAGTCTCACCTGTTTTTCCGTGTACCGTGCATAACCATGACAGCAGTATCAAATAATCACGGACCATCTTCTGTGGAGTGCGCCTGCAACATATGAAACGGTAAATTGTTAAATTGTGTGTAACGCAGGCTCACTTATTAGGCGTGATTTCTTGTTTACGATACCATCGTAAACAAGTGTTTGGTAAACTTGCAAAGTTACGACCCTCGGCTTGGTCCGAGAAAAACGTCGAATTTGCGTAGAGAATCGAAGTGTCGGGGAAGAATGGGTTTGTGGGAAGTAAATAAACTTGATGTGGAATCAGTGAGGAATTTGTTTACAGTGAAGATAAATGTTCGCGGTAAGTAAGTTCTTTAGTTCGAACAACAGAATGCCAAACATTTAGGAGTCAAAATCTGTAAAACGGATCCATGAAAAGCAATGCCAATTTTTTATGAACAATATTATGCTTTAGATAGATTACGATACTAATCTAATGTGCGAAGGATTTTGTCGAAAAATACTGAATATCTCACGTTCAAGTATATTCGATTGGAATGATCGACAAATATTTTTGGAGGGAAAAGAGCGGAAGAGAAAAAAGAGGGAGATGTTGAACCAGGAAGAAATTCGGATCGCTATTTTGTAATAAAAATAGGAGATTATAAATACTGTTTATTTTCAGAGAGTGAATCAAAGATATTTTAGATTTCTATTCATGAAAAAAGTTTATTTTGATACTTTCCAAGTAATAGGACGGCTGAAAATACGGTGACCGTTCATAATATCCCGAACAAAAATACCCATGTAAAAATATCCTGTGCAAAATATCTCGTATGCAAAAATACCCCGTGCCGAAAATATCCCGTTCAAAAATATCCTTAAATGGATTTGGTGTTAGTTTGTTTTGTTTGGTGGGCAGGAGAAATATCCTGCGACAAAAATAACTTGTGAAAAAATCCTGAGTGAGATTTGGTAGCATTATTTAAGGTGTACTATGATAAGGGAAAAATGTTATACTAATAAAGTCACTTAGTTTTGTTATCCTGCAGATGCAGCAAATTTTAGTTTTGTCAGCTTGCTGACATACCTACAGTGCAGAATCAGGGACATGGGAATGGAATTTATTGCAAGATAATATCAGACGAGATATATTTGCATTAAGAACTGCATTAAGAACAGTATTCAACGAACAGTTTAAGACGGAAATAATTTATGCATAGGAGAAATGTTGCATAGACTATTTTTGACAGGATATTTCTGCACGGGATATTTTCATGCTGGGACATATTTTAAATTTTATTTTACGATATTTTAGTATGGACCCCTGAAAATATACGTTCAAACAAGTAGTTATTCAAGAAACATTATGTTGAATTTATGGTGTGAGAATGTAATGTTACATTTGTGAAATATTATACACACGTCCATATATCAAGAAGTGTGTAAAACTAGGTTTGTAATAGTACACACTTTGGTAATAAAGCCTTAATGAAATATCTTCCGACTTTTAGTTAGAGAAGTTCATAGTGTTATTTCATATAAATTTGTATTATTTTAGCAATCCCTTACTAAAATTCAGAATTAATATATGTACTTTCAAAAATAGCGTATCTAAATATTTCCAAAATCTAAAATTAATCGATTAACGCACGTGCAAATCACCTACGAGGTAGGTGAAAAAGTGCGCTATTTTATAGAATTCATAAGAAACCAGACTCATTCTCGAAATTACTTTTTCACGACACGTGCGCAGGAAGTATTAGTCTCATGCTAAAAAGGTGCGAAAATACGTACGTTCCATACACTCTTCGTGAAAAATGTTATCCGGAATTGGTTCGAAAAAGCATTGTTAACTCCTGTGTTGACATTTTAATGTTTCTTAAATGTTTTTAACTTCTTTAGATATTAAAAACTTGTATTACAAAAACTTTCTTAATTTGAAATTCGTATTACATTTTTCAACGTTATACCTTAACAATTACATTTCATTCTCGGCGAATAAATATTAATTTACTCTATTTTTTAGTTAATTTACTAAATTTTTGTATTGTTATTTGAATACTTTGTATTAGTAAATTTATATTTGTATTCTATATTTTTGTGTGGTAAATGTATTAGTTGTTTTTTATTGTATTCTAATTAATCATTAATTAAATATACAATTCAAACAATTAAAAATTATTTATATTGTAAATGTATTAGTAAATTTAGTAAATTTACTAATTTATTAAAAATTAATTTACTCTAAATAAATACTAATTTACTCCCCCATTTAATTCTTATTAAACATAATTAAGAAGTCAATCATATTCCTCAATCAATAGACCTCTCTATTATTGAGAGGTCCTACATATTCACTAATAGTTCAAGTAACCCGAAATCTATAAAGTCTTTTCGAAAAGGTGTCAATTTCCCCTGGAAATATGCCGGAAAATAAATTCGCCACTGCACTTTCATCACCCTCATAACTTACCAATATTCTCGCCTCAATTGTAAAATTGCACCCGATCGACTCTTCACTGCAACTCCAGAAACCGAAATTAAGAGCAAAGTACGATCGACCAGCATAAAAAGGGCATCGGGAAATAAAGTTGGAAGATGTTGCGAACTCGTAGCCCCGACCTTACGCGAAATCCACTGTCGAACCTAGAAGTAAGATCTCGGCTGTCTATTTTTGGCCGAGCTCGTATAAATCATACACGACTACATATAATCCGCGCGACTCCATAATGCCGCGAAATTCCGAGTCGCCCGCCAATATCTGCTCACAATTCCGGGCGCGCGAAAACGCCTCATCGATCACTCGCGCGAATCGATGATTCGCCATTGATTGCTAATTCGCTCACCCTCCAATTCGTTGTTTAGAATTACCCCGGCGCGGGACGAAAAAGCCCGAATGGAAATCGCGCAAGTAGTCTCGCGTCCTAATTGCTGACGATGGAAACGTGATTAAAGGGGCCCGACGTGATATCCGCATTGGCGTATTCGCGCGCTAATCCACAGTATCATTCCCTTTAACGCGGATAATTAAAAATTCATAGTTAAACGAAGCGCCGGATCGCGTTCGCGATCCACCGTTCGAGTGCGCCGCTATTAACATCATCTTTCACGAAAGACACCGCTGCAATTATAGAATCAGCTTAATTACTAACTACAGTGTAGCACAGGGAGAAAAATCGCGTCGAACGAACGCCGGCAGTTGAAAATTGGGAGTGAATCGAGGATGCAGTTCGGATGGGGGACTGACGAAATAAGTAAATTCGAGACAGTGTGGAAATGGATTAATCAGTTTCGCGATTAAAATTTTCTGGAGAATTGAGTCATCAAATTGGTTAAATGAGCGATTCAAAAGACGAAGGAGTCTGCAAATTTGAAGAGGTGGAAATTCATTTGAAAAAGTGGACGACTTCAAAGCGGGGTATTTTCGTGGCTTAAGGAATTCGATCAAATTTAATTTACACTTGAACAGTAATGTTTAGTTGACTCTTTTGCCAAAAAGTCGTTTTTCATACTTATCGCAAACGTTTTTTGGAATCAAATGCCGTATCGTGTTTAGCGTCAGAATGTGGAGGCTCTTCAAAGTGTTCTAAAAATGCTATATTAGTGTTCCCTGGAGAACACTTGACTGAAAGTGCAATTTTGATAAACCATGTTATGTGCGATAGCTTGATTCAAGAATAGCATAAGTTATTTTATAGATATTTAACTACTGGAATTAGATTATTCATTAGACATCTGAAAAAAATTCAACTGACTTAATACTGTAATAAGCTTTACTGCTCATGACGTAGTAAACTACTTTATTAAAAAGGAACTACATATACCAATATATACATTCAAACATATAGAAACGTGCACAATCAACGTATTAACCTAAATTGCATTAATGCGTTTATTGTCTTCGTCTCTACATGCTTCAATACATTTAAAAAGTATCAATATTTCATTTTTTACAGCGAAGCAAGCATCAATCGAAACTCATCAGTACATAGAACACTATAAATATAAAAATTGAATTGTATACTTTTAAGTTTATTATATGTTCGAATCTATTGGCAATGTATTATAAAGTATTTGCAATAAATAATCATACTAATAAAATTACCCGTACATCGCCCTTTTTGCAATTTATTGCATCGATAATATAATACATAAATTTCCGTTTAACAGTGTAAACTCACTTCTTTTATCGATTACTTTTTTGTTGCGAAACGTTAATTAATCGAATACTAAGTCTCACAGTACACTCTCGATTATTTCTCTCATCTCACGGATAAACCCCACGACCGCGCGGCAATCCGGCTAGCAATCAGCGAATTCAAATTTTAATGAAAAATCTTACGGGCCTTTCGGGGAGCATCGAATTATATGCAAAATTCGAAAAACGTGCGCCGTCGTCGATGAATCCGACGTCGTTTTTTGCCGGTGTTCGAATATTTATCGCCTTCCATGTTGCGCGCGCTAAAACACGTAAATGTAATTGCGCATTTTTATGCATTATTTTCGCCCGACTCCAGTAACGCGTTTTACGTCAGAGTTTGTTTCCCGTTGGGTCGCGCCCCCTGCCCCGCGGGTCCATTTCCCGTTTTGTTTCGACGATGATCGCAAGCCGGGTTAATTGATAATTAAACATATTTAATTAATTCGCGTATCCCGAGTTTTCGCGTTGTTTGTTATTAACTCATTGATTTGCCACTAAAAAAACTCGCCAAAGAATGGAATAATGCAATCACGCGCGTCGAATAATGCAAATTAAATTACGTCGCGCGTTTCGGCTGATTACGCGCCAAAGACTTATTTGCCGGGGAGATTAACTTTTCGCATGATCATAATTCGTTAATCTTGTCCAATTAATTATTCTTCGTCGCGATTATTTAACAAAGCCATTTTTACGAACTTTTAACTGATATTATACCCGCGATATTTCAATTCGGCGTTATTTATCGCAACTTTGACGCGCGTTGTTTGCCCGCAGCCGACGTCGCGTTGTTTATTTATTGTCGATAATAACCGCACTTCGATTAAACGCGTATTTCTATACAGATCGAAATCGAGCTCGAAATGCGACGAAAAACTGATTGATCCGGTGCGCGGCGCCGCGAAAATCGCCGCTCCCGTGACACGTAATTTCGCATTTTTTGTTGCACGTTCTTCGCTTTAATAACTTTTGTTCGACACCGAACGCGCCGGTGAAAGTATTCCGCCGCACGAAACTTTGTCGCGCGAATTAATATCGTTCGGGCCATCCATTTAAAAATGCCGATTTGCAAAACAAATCGCACCGAACTATCTGCTTGAATTAAAGGTCCGAGGAGCTCGAATTTCGATTCCGAACTTTCGACGCGTCGGCGTTGGGACTTTAATTCCAGCAGCTTAGAAGTCCCGTAGACCGTTTTCTCTGAATTGACATTTGAACCGAAAAACACCCAGATAGAGGTATCATTTACACCCCAGCGGAATCAGATCCAATGAGCACTGCCGTGATTAGGCCAGCCAATCACGAAATATGATCCGGCTCGGAATGGGGCGAGGCGCTTCGCTGCGGCACGACTGACGTTTCGGAATTGACGCGAGCCATTTGTATTTAACAAATTAGCTCGACGTTATATTAGCCGCGCGGCAAATATTTGTCCGGCGAATAATACCGGGTTATTTCGCGCGACTTTCGGGCGCGCGCGGAAGCGATTTTTCTCGCCGTTCAAAATTCGTTTCGAAATTCGGGCGGAAAAAAGCGCGAAATTAGATTGTGAAACTTTATCGAACGGTTGAATAATGAGCGCAGGTTGTTTATTACATTCGTAATGAACGTCGAATATTCGGCGTCGAACGCGGCCATTGTAAATCCGCAATTTGACAGAAAAATTGCATTTCGCGTGCAACTTTATTTTTAATTTCCAGCGCCCGCTGGCGTCCGAGTTATTTCACTTCGGGTTGCGGTAACAAAAATGCATAAATTTTGATTCGATAAAATCCAAAGTGCTCCTAAATAAATTCTCCCTGCCGCGGAGCCGGTGATTTCCATAAAAATGAATATCAAAAGAGTTATTGCGCGCCCGAAAAAAGCGCGCCGACTCTTCAGAAATTCGCGCGCACTAATCGAACTTTATCTTCGCGCCGATTAATCGATCGGTAGCGCGATTTCGGCGAATTAAGCGCGCGCAATTGCGACCGGCCAATGCCCGCGAAACAGTTTCGCGCGCCGGAAACGGAAAGTGAAAATCGCATTGCCGCATCGCGAGCCTTCTTTTCCGATTATCAGCTAACGAACTAAATAATGCGATGATTCCTCCGGCGCGCTCGAACGGCGATCCGTAACGCAATTAGAGCGAAATTATTGGTAATCGCATTATTTCGCGCAATAATCGCAACGGCGAATTTTAATTACGCCGTAACCGGTGGGTACAAAACGCAGGCGCTATTATTGCTCGAGAGTTACGCGTTGCGCAACTTTAATCGCGGATACCTCAAGACGCGAATAATAACGATCGCGGCGGCTTCGCGACGGTAATCCCGGAACGTCGATATTTTTGCCGAACGCGTTTAGCATGAACCGCCCGGCTATTGATTCAAAAATTTCGCCCCAATTTACACATAACACACTCCACAGGTGTCCAATCCATTTCAAGACGAGACACTCGCCTTTTTCGCAATGCTCGAACTTTCATAAAGAACGCAATTAACCGTTCGCCGTCCGGGCCCAAAAGAACTTTCATTAAGTGCGAATGCCCGCGCTCTCAAGGAATTAGTCCCGCCTTCCGTTATTCGTCGGGCAATTAAGCGTCGTCGTCGTTTTTCCAAAAAAAATCAATTCGACTTTCGAAACGCAGCGAGACAAAGCGCAGTTTATTTGTCACGGCTGCTCCGTCTGCGGAAATGCGCAAAAAGTTTCGCCGCGCCTTTTTTATTTGCTGCGCGATTTTTCATGTTAAGAAACTTTTTCCGGGCGAATTTGCATGGACGAGTAATTAATTGAGATTAGTTTCTTTGGGGCGCGCTGATTTCTGAGCGACGTTTGCCGGAAGAATAAAACAATTTGCGCGAAAAGGGTTCGGAGGAAATGCGCCCGGATTGTTTATGGCCGAAGTTCGGAGTCCGACGACCCGGTTGAGGTTGCGATTTTTTCGCGCACCCTGGAGGTCACATTTGTCCGCCGGTCGGACGAACTTACTTTTTTAATCGTCCGTTCAATGGAGAGGCGATATTTCGGAATTCGGCCGAGCTGATTCTTAAACGTGGACCGGAGCTTCGATCGCGTGTAATCGTGTTTTGTCTGACGGAAAATGGCGAGCATATCATCCCAATTCCGTGGTTTTGAATTTCAAACAATTCATCCTACAATTGGGTCTAAGTGCATTACACGCGCTCCATTTATAACTACATGTAAACCTGTACATTCACATTGAGAAGATTCAAAAATGCAATGCACGAAGAAATCTTTCAAATAAGAGTCATTGTATTTAGTTAATTTTCTATAATATTAATTTTAATTGTTAATTTGTTTTTTACGAGATAAACTCATTTCTCGATTCTTTTTCGAAACCTTTTCATGAATTATTTTAATAA
The DNA here is from genome assembly GCA_022817645.1 of Ceratoteleas bidentatus. Taxonomy (NCBI): domain Eukaryota; kingdom Metazoa; phylum Arthropoda; class Insecta; order Hymenoptera; family Scelionidae; genus Ceratoteleas; species Ceratoteleas bidentatus. Next base: position 36,924 of record JABFPB010000197.1, read on the forward strand.
ACGTTGTACATTTTGTTGATTCAATTAAATATTTGAGTTAACTGATTGCAAATGAAAAATATTTCGAACTTTTGTCCAAAATTAAGAAATAAAATGTTGAGAGTAGGAATGTTCGAATGGTAGAGCTTCAAAACGGGCAGATTACAACATTACACTAAACCGTCATTCATATTTTCCATAGCTACAGTCCGACTGCTGAAAGAGGTGTTTTCATAGAGCAAGGCCGCAAAATTGATGTGGACTGCAGCTACAGCAGCCAAATGTTTTGGTTTAGGTCAGGTAGCTATAGTTCGTGAATTGAATAGACGGCATAAGTATCTGCTATTACAATATTGGCTACAACTGGAATACTGCAGCCACTACGAGAACACGCATTTTTGGATAACTGCGTGTTAAATTCATTTAAACTATTATTCCACGTTCGCACGGTTGCCACTAATTTGTTTACAAATTCCGTTAATACAAATTAAAAAATTCCGGAAATATAAGCCGTTCAAAATCCTATCAAATAACACCGCAAATTAAGAAAACGCCTCCAAACCGTATTGACCCACATTCGTACGGTTTCTTTCATCAAAAGAAAAGTGGTTCACGAACAAACGGTAAATCGTGAAATCCCTTCGTCTGAAAGTTGTCTTACATTGCGCAGAGAAAACAAGACAGATTATGTCCACGAAATCTTCTTAGCGCACGAAATATAGTTAGGCAAACTACATTTTTATTTGAGCAAACTTAATGTTCAGTTACACCGACTAAATATTTGATCGAGGCAACTAAAATTCAGTCGAAGCATCTGCATAATTCAGTCGGGCGAACTAAATTTTAGTTGCTTCGTCCAAATACTTTAGTGTCCGCAAAACAACGTTCCGTTTCGCTTTTAAAATCGTAAATCGGCCGTTCAAAAAGGACGAAAAATACATCTGCGTCGACACCGTTTTCCCTATCGCTTCCCCGGAAACCAGCTGCACTTCGTCCCGAAATATCGCGCCCATAAAGCCGTCAAAATGATCTGACCGTCTGCAAATAATTCCGAAGAATTAGACTGCACGACCGTACGCCCTTAACTCACTTTTTGGCAAGGAAAAGGACCGTCCGAATGCATTTAACAGCACGCCGACGAAGGCGCAACGTTGTTCCGGGTCGAAGAGATATTGATTTCATCGGCGAAAAAACACGCGTCGCGTATCGCGCGTATTTTCCGCGCGTCGAAAACGGTGCCGGTAATTACAGTGTTATTTAAATTATAGGTCGAAGCTCGGGATACGTTATTAGGATATTTGGCTCAGGTCCTAGTTTTCACGTCGCGCGTTAATTGCCGCATTGGTAATTTCGCGTTATAAACAGGACTCTGAGTAAATGCGACATATGCAGGGCAGATATAGCGGTGTAAATTATTCAACGAGACATTTATATCGAGTCATGAAAAGTGCACGCTGCGTCTGGAATGAGTCGGTGCTGCGGGCAAAAGGCTAAACGAATGACTGATAGCGATATTTTTGGCCTTTTAATTAACACGGCTATTGCGACACTGGTTTCCGATTGATTGGCTTATTTTTATCAGCGCCGCGAGACATGTGGTCGATGCAAGAAAGTGAAACGACTAATTGAATGATTTACGACAAATTAGCCAAAACACGGCAAGTCCATTTCGGGCGACTTTCTGCGGTTTTTCCCGATTTCTGTCGCGCGTTGTCGATCGGTCTTTAAAAGTGTGTAAATACGCAGTACTTTCATTTACAAGTGCGAGTGGATTTTGGAATGAAAAAAGACGAAACGGAATCACCATAAATTTGCATGGCCGAGTCGACGAGTCGAGTATATTCAATGGGAATTGAGTATAATGAAATTTCGATCTTCCATTTCAGAGTCCCTTTGTCTGTTTCGCCGGTCTTATTTGCGAACTAAATTGTACGTACTTAAAGACAAAACAACCTTTTGGTACCAACAAATTCTCGAATGGCGTTCGAGAATTTGTGGGATATGTATACCGTTGATAAATCCGTATGTCCAAAAAGTTGGTAAAATATCTACTAACTGTGGATGAGTATATGCGTACGCGTGTTTGCGCCTTAAATACATAGTTTCAACTGGGATTACAAAGTCGGAATTTATGGCGAAACATTGTTAATCTGTCATGTACACGCTCTGGCTGACATAAGTAAAGTTCATATCACTGATTTTAAATAATCTCCTGCATCGACTTCGCCCGACAGTCTATTGAGATATATTGTACTTATATAACACGTGTAGACATAATGCATCCTCGTACAATTTTTTACAACCAAAAATCTCCTCCCTCATTCAAGGATTCCTTCCAACTTCATCCCCTTGAGACATCAATCCAAATTCCAACCAAACGTCTAAAATTCTCTACTTTTATTAATGTTTCCTAAATGATTCACGTCTCTAGAAGGAAGTACTAAACTAAAAGTGCATAAAAAAGATGATGTTTAAATTAGAATGGTCATCTACTTTTGTCAAGCAATTTCGTAAAATTTCGTGTAAATTGGACGAAAGTTGTCTGTATTAGACAACAAATTTCCTCGCAAATAATGTTTATGTAAAAAATTGATCAAATATGCTACTGTTTCAACATTATATATCCTCTTTCGGTGTTTCTCCATCCTGTACTTTCCACTTAAATAAATTTTACTTATCTTTCAACAATTTTTAGTAGGATATTTGTCCACGTTACGGTTGATGTTTCTTTTTTTGCGTTTAGTTGCTTTCAGGTATCTCTTCCGTGAAAAACATTTTCGTTCACAACAAGTCTCTTGTATTTTCTACCAAACCATGTTAAATTAGACACCTGTTTTTTGCAACAATGAAATTCACTCCGAACATCTACAATATCGCCGAAAATATGCTGATTGACTCGCTTTACTCGCTCCCAATCTGATTGCTCTTGAAATTTTGCCACAGTCACTAAAACTGATTTACCTTCATAATAAAATGTTCCTATCTAAATTTCGGTAAAAACAGCTCACATTTATGTTTTGCGCGGAAATATCCTTTTCTGTTTGGTTGCCAATCATGAAGGATGAAGAGTATTCGCACCTTGGAGCTTACGACCTCCGCTGCATTACTGATAATTCACTTTTTAGCCACTACGTGGTGTCACGCAGTCTCACAAGCTCTATAACCTTAGGCGACGCACTTTATATACGAAATTCAAGCACAGTTTTCAATCCGATTGTGCAAACTTGTACTTTTGCGGCGATATCTATGAGATATGAAACTACTGCGATGTTACCTGCGTTCCGAAATGTTTTCTCTGCGAAGAGAAAAATAAGTGAATGAGAGAGTGTGAATAAAATGAAAATATGTTATCTTCGAAATGATAAACAGCCGTTGGGTTTTTCATAGGGGGCGTTTAGCAAAATAACAATTCACTGATAACCGAAAAACCAACATTTGACAAGGCCATCATAAATAATGTGGGTGCATGTAAATTTGACAAATTATTGTTTAAATATTGGCAGGTGTCGTCATATAAATAATGTATATTAAAAATCTGTATTTTCTTCTTGAGACCAAAATTATTATGCCACCTGAACAATTCTCTGTCACAAAATATGCTTCATCAATTTTTACTACACTGTTCAGTGATATATGCTGAAGTTTTGTCACTTAGTTTACAGTTGAGTAATTTTTATACTGTTAAAAAGAAATATTTTGGTGTTAATCTTGAAGAATCAATTCGTTTTTTGAGTGAATATTTAGTTGGAGTTCTTTTTATGAAAAATAAGGTTGGTGTTATCTTCATATGTATAAAAAATCGTCGTACGTTTTGTTCTCAAGTGTGATGATTTATGACAAATAGAATTAAGAACCAAGATATTCAATTACTAAAAAAATCAAGGAATTTCACACTTTCTTCAGTGTAGAATATGTGGATTTTTCTGGACACCAATTTGATAAAATGTCATCCTTCAGCACTTTTTAACACCTAATTTTTAACAGCGTATTGAACTACATTGTACTATTTCCCTAAACAATTTTCTGCGTGCAAAACCCACGGAATTGAAAGCCACCCGAAACTGATTCCAACAACTGACTCGCGATGTCACTGCCTGCCGATCACTCTCTCAAATTTGTCTCCACTTAATTATCAATCGAACGTTGCGCCCGACAATGACGCCTTAATTAATGCGTCGACGGCGGACTCGCCTGTCCGATTGTTTTTAAAAGCGCGCCGACATATCAAAATAACTTATTCATTATGCAACGCGCGCAAAAACCCACCTAGCCGGCAAAAAAGTTGCGGCCGCGGATCGATAGCGCCAACCGGGTTGCTTTATAGAGCAGAACGTACATTTTTTAATTTTTGTTTACGCATCCGGGCGCGCCTTTTTCGGCCGGATCCCGCCGAAGAATTGCGCGCTAATACGCTTTTAACGGAATTCCCTAATGGAGGCTGCGCGGAAATAAGAAGCAAACGGCAAAGTGATTGCGCGACAAAGGTTAATTATGCGTTCTTAATGGAACGATTAAATCAATAATTGGACGGGCTCGCGGCGTGGCGGCAGTTTAATCATCGCAAATACGACACACGCGAACGCAGCCCTGTGAACGCAGCCGTGTAATTATTTTTCATCGCTCGGCCTTTCGCGCGCACTTTGCTTCATTATATGTCGCGCGCCATTTTTTCCCTCGATTAAGGCGCTTAAACGATAGCGACCGGATCGCCGCACGTCACAAGTCGAACTGTTTTTACGGGCAACTTATTGTTAGGGAAATTTTAATCGCGGGACAAAAGGACGGTCGCCAGAGGACGATCAATGATCGTTCTTTTCGGCTAACGAGGTTGATTGCAGCATCAAAAATGCACGAGCTTTTTTCGAAGCGCGGCGCCCCTCTTTTTTCTGTTTCCATTTTAGCGGCGATGCATTTTTCAGCAGTCTGCCGGCGTTTTGGTGGCGACGCTTTAATGCGATGTTTGATTTGTGATTCCAACGGTGTCAACTTTGTCGCGCGGATTTGTAAGCGTTTTTATTTAATTTGTTTTGCCGATTTTGGGCAATTGGCGTGCGAAAATTTGGAACGAGCCGATTTCGGCGCTGATGGCTGGGGCGGCGAAATTAACGACTGCTGTAATTCGTTGTTGCCGATGCTTTTAGACGGAGGAGAAGTATGGGCAGAATTACCATTAGAAGAGTAACGATGTCGTGGAGGGTGAAGCGGAACTGTAAAAATGTCGCTATTGCAGTAAATTATCGGGTGCGGATAGGATTGGTGTACCTGGATCTACGCGGATTTTTCTTCGGAAGATGTCAAAATTGTGGTAGCTTAAAATGTAAATATATAATATAAATAAAATGCAAAAACAATTCGACACTGTTGTGTGAAATTTTGAATTATTCCCGCCCTTGTAGAAATAAAATCTCTGAATACCTCTGAATATCTCTGAAAATTTCTGAAAATCTCTGAAATCTCTGAAAATTGAAACTGTCAGAGTTTATCAGAATAATTATGGAAAAATTAGGACCGTCCTAGTTTTTCAGAATTTGTCAAAGATTTTCAAAGTTTTTCAGTTTTTGTCTGAAACTCTAAAAACAGTTCCAATTTTCAGAGGTTACGTGTATTCGATTTTTCAGAACAGAGAAAAATGCCACCTAGAGTAGGTTAAGAAAACCTGTTAATTTTATATAAAAATGTATATGCTATATGCTCTCGGTGTATTTCGAGACAACACGAGACAATACGAATATAACGTATAACAACGGTGCATGAAGTTTTTTTTATTCAATAACATGTTTTTGTTATTGTATAGGTATCGAAACTCAGGTATCGAAATAATAAACCTTTTATAAGCGGTTCAACAATTCAATACTTGTTCATCGAAAACATAAATTAATTGTAAAAAAACAAAGAAACCAAATCATGAAGAAATTCAACGAAAATAGGTTAACTGAAACAATCAGTTCAAATATTTAATGAAATGTCAAATTTTAATAAACTATTTCATCAGATTTTGATCCATATAATTTAATTGTTAATAAAAGAACCATGAATTTATAATAAAATGAAAGTCTAGATACAAGTGAGTCAATTATTTATTCAAAAGCGATGCATTTTGTTGGTTAATATGTCTGAAAATAACATTAAAGTGTTTTGACTAATATTACCAGGTTAACATGAGCATATATTCACCGTAAAAAATAACCAATTCAGATTAAATAAAAACGTAAATAAAAACGGTAAAAAATGAAATTACAGTTTCTCATTTCATTTTACAGTACGTCAATCAAATAACACATCAAATGACCAGATATCTCCAATTGATTAAACATAATAAGAATTCGTTTTTTTAACAAATGAATTCCCAAATAGTAGTCTTCCACTGTCTGTTTCGGGAAAATTCAACTCGATTCAATTACACTCGTTTTTCATCGGAAATCGCTCGTTTCCTTTCTCGAGAAATTTTCCGTTTTCAATAGTCTCCCGGTAAAAAAATCGGCAAACCGATGTTTAGAGGTGGATGCGTTCCCAATCAGCGGGAAACGCCACATCCGCACTCCGTGTCACGCGTCGACTTTCTAGCTGATCAACGCGATTCCAAAAAGAAATTGATTTTTACCGGGGTTAATATTGACACATCGGCGATTCGGGCCGAGCGCGCGTTACAGCGGATCGCAGCATTTTTGGATTGCCGTAAAATTTCGCGCGTTTATCGGCCAGCCGGACACAAAAGATCCCAATACCCCGCGTAACTCAATTTTCGTGCCCAAAAAAGAGGACGGGAAAAGCGAGAAAGGAAAAACACTGCGCTACTTCGATTTCGCGCGCCTCCCGTGTAATTCCATTAAATCGCCGTTGATTATCTCGAAAACGCCGCCCACCGAATTGCGCTGCGAAAAACGCGGCAAAGCAGGTTTTAAATCTAACGCACGCTGGCACTCGATTTCCGTTGTGCCTAATCCGCGGGTTACATGAATTTATTTTATTTTGATATCGAATCAATGCCGGCGTTTCAACAATGGAATACAGATTGGCCTTTTTCAATAGTTTATGCGCGAATGCCACGTACTCCACGCGGCATTCATTTTGTTTTGCATGTTTATATAGAAACAGCCCTTGTCAAAGTTAGTATTACTATGTATGAAAGCGTTTACCATTTCAGACAAGAAAATCACGTCGAGGAAAACGAGTCACGATACGAAAAATACGCCATCGATATCTGACGGATTACGTTCAGTCGAGTCGAAGTCTTGGAAGAATCCTGACATCGCAAGTGACAAAGGCCCGAAACCGAACCGGGCATTAAAATGCGACACGCTCTTTGACCTGCGGTAATCTCGTTTTTAATCACGGAAATAGCTGGGTGCTGCTTTTCTAATGCTAGGTTTAATTTTGTAGATGAGTCAAATGGGAATGAGAGAAAAAGTGGTAAAATGGTTAAAATCTTGAACATTGATTAGTTGGTGGATTGTGATTTCGATTTTTGTTAGTGTAGACAGTGTTGTTTTCGTTTTTGAGTTGGCGTTCCAACAGCTGACAATGAGTAATAGATTATGTTTACCAGTCACAACGTCACCTCTCTGATATTACTTGGAAGACATTGCAAGAAACAAATTATGATGTATGGCATCTCTTTTTAGAAAATGAAATTGAAAAAGACAATTTCCTGGTAGAAATTTGTGCGGGAGGCCCTTTAAGTATCCGGGGCCCGGAATGAATTTCTGCTAGGGTTCTTGTTTATTTCATGAATTTCATATCAGTTTTCTATATATGTGGAATTCATTAATGTTTTATTTTAGGTGATTATTTTTCATCGAAACTTTCAGATATGATGTACTTAATATTTGTACAATATTCGCAAATATTAAATCAAAAAGAGCGGGCAGACCATTTGTGCTTTTTGCAACCGATCTCTGCATCACAGTCCCAGGGCCTATCATGTCAATTGAATAGCTGATAAAGCTATTCAACTGACCTTGTTTTAATGATTAGTTGTTTTAATTATACATCGACTTTTTTCAAATATAATATTCGACGTGTGTTAAATTTTATAAGATATGTGTATCATTTTGATTGATCGGGGATATTCGTTAAAATATGTATTTGTTTCATTTGTAGCGTAAAAATATCGCGCAAATTAAAATACCTCGTTTAGAATTTTTCAGTAATTAAAAATGCAATATTTACTATAATGATACCCCGCCTCCGTTTTAAAACAGTACTACATATTAAATCAATTCACATTATTGTGATACTGCATTAACACATACATATTACTTTTAGTCATATGATAAAGAGTCCAATTTAATTTGGAAAATAAACAAAGCAATCATAAAAATTTTATATTTTAAAAGATATTAAAATATACAGTATAAGTAAATTGGCTTGTTCGAATTTGAGTACAGATAAGTTCGTTATAACCAATATTATAACGTTTTCCATTTGTTTGTTGGAAATTTGTTGGAAATGTACAATTTCCAACAAATTTTCTGTATTATAGGCATTGAAAATATAGTATTTGATTAAATAGAAATATTTTACGTATGCTTATCGCGTTATTGACGACAAATATTTCTTCCAGTGGTTAGTAGAAACATTGAGTCAAATCATTTCACGTTATCCTATATAGTTTTTCGAATCAACCAAAATGTAATGTATAAAGTATCATACAACAAGATACTAAAATTATTATATTTGAAACTTACACTCAAGTAAAATTTTCGCAATAATAAATTGCCACTTACAATGGAAGAAACAAGATTTTTGACAATAAGACAAGTTTGATATTGGACAGAATCCAAAAGCAGAAAGTTATCAAACATAGCACATGCAGCGGCAAGCGTTTTGCTGCTTGAATGACCTTTTTTCCCGATGTTGGTACAACTAAAAGCAATAAATTTGGAGGTTAAGTTTGGCCGGAAACATATAACGCATGCGCGTCGCATGAATTGTTTATTCTATTATACTCCAGAGTGGCACTTTAAACATCAACACCGCTAAGTCTGACATTGTATCGTAACTTGCATATTTCACATAACTCTGCGTAGAGAGTGAAAATATTTCCGTTATGGTGTCAATTTCCACTTCGTTGCCTCTTGCACTCATACCACAGCTTCGGACTCCGTGAATTTTTGCTGTACGACACTCTGATGCCATTTAAAATCGACGAGATACATCGACTGAATGTCTATGATCATGAATTTCAAGGCTTTTTTAAAACATCGATTTTGCAGAAGAAATAGGGGAATAATAATCAAATCCGAAATAATATATTTGTTCAATGTTTTAGGTTAAGTTATTTTTTTATATTCTAAAAGTTAGAAAACATATTTATATAGTATTTTTATTACGTTTATGTAGTATTTTTTTTAAGTTAAAAATAAAAAAAATTATGATCTAGCAGTTTTTTAAAGTATGTATGAGGTTTTTATGCAACAAATGTTTTAACTTTACATGCATTTTTATATGGCGCACGATTTTATTTACATACCAAGACGGAGAATGATGTTGATCAACATCAATTTAGATATAAAAAATACTTTATGCATATTATAATATATTATTGCTTATCGGAAATGCGATTACTTTTTCAATATTTCAACAAACCCCCCATTAATAGTTCCTTAGAGCTGGCACTGGCGTAACAGTTTCAAACAGCTGCTGCCTAGCATATTCTAGAATTTTATAAAAAAATTTACGTATTTTCAGTTTTAATATAAGTTTAGGAGTCATTGAAATTTCTGTATTTTCCAAATATTTGATGTTTAAGATATAATTACTTCAGACTCATTAATTCAACACCGACAAAATGTCCATTTTTCCTAAACTAAACGGATTTAATTTGGTTCACGTAACAACTCCATTAGACTTGATAAAATGATTATCGTGTACATCATCATTTGATAAAATACAGGTAAATGAATTGAAACACGTTATTACTTCGATTTAATTAATAAATTAACTGAAAGTTACAATTCAATTGAATGTGATTCCTACTGTTAAAATGCTAATCTCTGACGAATTATACAACCCAAATATATTTATTGAATCCAGTTATATGCAATATTCCTTATTCTCCCATTTCAGTGATCTACATTTTTAACAAAATAAACTGAGCGCAATAACAATTGCACTTTAATGAACACCACAACAATTTTCAATTTATGATGATTGGGAACTGACTAACAGAAAATGCCTTCTATGCCTCTATCTCTGATCATTCAAAATGTGTATCTAAGTAATTCATTTTGGAAAAGTAATAAAATTTATTTACCGTATTATAATAATTTACATATTTCTCATCATGAAATCCATTACTAAATTTGAAATACTACGTGTTCATATTTATAGAAAACTATAACAGCTGCAACATTTTACGTTTTAAGATTATGTTAAAGATTTCATTAACATCGTCTGACTGAGTTGTTTTAATTCCAGCCTTCATTAATACATAGTGCCGAGAATAGCATCCAAAAACTCAATAATCCAAGATCAATAATGAATGAATAGTTTTCGCAGGAATTTCGAAACTTTCCATTTCTGCAACGAAACTTTTTTGATTAATTAATTATCTACATTATTTCTCGGGTCATTCGATAAAAAGAATAAAATTTTTACGAAAATTGATATGAGTTCATAATCACTACGCCAAAGTTCACATGCAAACTTCAGGTAAAACAATTTTAGATTGACAGTTGTAAATGAGTAAGTGATTTATTTTGAAGGGCAGGTTACATGACCTGAATTAACTAAATTAATAATACGTCTCACGTCACTTATTTATACCGAAGAAATCTAACAGCGGGCTCGCAAATTAATATTTATTTAATAATAATGAAATATTACCCGTCCACCCGACAAGCGTATGCGATATCCTTTGCCTCGCACAAATGTATTTTTACCTAAACATATAAATCACGAAACACCCAAATCCCGAACATTCCGCGACTGATTTGTAAGCAAAAACCAGTTCGCCCGTCGAACGACAAATCTAATTACCAAAATAATTACCAAAATAAATAAAGGGCCCGCGTAAAATGTGAATTCTCACCTCTCACAATTGATTGCTTTTAATCCAAATTACCCCTATCGCCTCGCGCCAATCAAATTTTTGTTTAACACCGAATCAGCAACTAATGCGATTACTTCTTGATTTCGCGCAGCGTCGCATCAGTGCGACGCATTTTTCACACGAAAAACAAAAGATCGCCAAATCGCTTGATTATTCGCATTTATATTAAAACACCGCGAAACGTTTTCTGGCAACATTCATTTCACAGTCGAACAGATTAACGGCTTATTCGGCAAAAAGTTATGATCCAAAGTTCGGCCAGATAAGACTTGTGGGTAACCGTATATTCGGTAACAGGTGAAAACGCGCGCGAAAAAACGCCGGACACGGCGAAAAATATACAATCCGAACGGTTTTTCCGCGGCGAACAAACGAAGCCCGCGTTTAACGACATTAAAATAATCGCGTTGAACCTCTGCCAGCGACACTCGCAAGATTCGAAATTAATCGTTGGAATTTTGCGCGGCCATATCGGCTTTGCGGCTGATTCGCATTCGGGCGGCGTCGCACGAAACGTCTCGACTTTCAGATATTTTTCGACCTAATTTGATCAAGTGTATTCGCGCTTATGTAAGAGCCACACGCCGCGCGGAAATACACCGACATCAGATCTGACGTCACTACTTGTTAGCAGATCCTACGAATGATGCTTACAAAATTTCGAGCTGAGCCCGCGACGCCGCAAGCCGCGCATTCCCGGCGCAACATTAAACCCCCGTATCAGATCCAGCAGATCTATCAATTCCCCGGGAATTCCCCGTAATGCATCCCAGGGCGCGCTGCGCTCGAGCTACACTGATGCAATCAGTACATTCTTATCGGCGCCGGGCTCACACGCTTCCCATAAGTTCACAATCGAATTTCCTTATTAAACTCGCAACTTGGCCCCTTCTCGCATTAACACGGTTACCTTACAAAGTCGTATCTCAAATTCCTTTAGCGCGCGACGCTCATAAAGATTTCGCGCCGAAAAATAGACGCTATCGGAGCGCGGCGTCGCAGTCCCGCAGATCCCACGGATTGCGATGCCGGGAATGGCTGGGAATGAGTGCGGGAGAACAATGCGCATTTTTTTGGATCGCAACTGTTATTACTGCGAAATACTGGGATCTTCTTTGTGGAATTACGGAGTGCGAAGAGGTTAGTGATGTTATTTGAACGGATGGAAGAGAGTTTGTAAGTATTTTCAGTCGTTTTTTCTAGGTTATCCCTAGAGAACATAACATATACTATACGGATATCTCCCTGTATAATAAAAATCTGTAAGTGGAACAGGTCTCTGTATTGTCAGACCGCAAGAGTCAAGTGGAGTTGGTGAATGTATGGTAAGGTCTGTATACACTCTTAAGGGGACGTCCCAGTGAAACGTGGGAAAAATTGATAAAAAATATGAAAAATTGTTCATAACTTTTTTTTGTTGATAAATATCAAAAAAATCTTTCTTTACAATTTGTTCACCTTGTAATTCCGAACATTTTTTAAAAAGTTAGAGCAAAATCCATTGAGGCTTGCCTAGTTATCCCCTGTTAGGAAACGGGCCCAACAACCCTTTTATAGCCTATTTCTATTGAGAAATAGGCTATAAAAGGGGATAATTTTTGAGTTATCCCCTTTTTCAAGTACTTTTTGAGTTATCCCCTTTTACGAGTATTAATGCGAGTTTTCCCCTTTTACAATAATCTAACGAGTTACCCCCTTTTACAACGATCTTCTGAATTATCCCCTTTTTCGTAAGAGGTGTCGATATATAGTCAGAGTATAATGCAAGTAGAGTAGGTCTATATATGATGAGATCGGAAGTATAACGGAGCAAGTAGAGTAGATCTATCTCAAGTAAAAATGTGTCCAGTTTTGTTCAGTTTTCTCTAGTTTTGTCGAGGCACTGTTAGTTAAACTTTTCTATTTTAATTGTCCAGTTCCCCTATAGGTACTGGATAGTTCCCTCAAGACACTGGATAGTTCTATCTAGGAACTAGATAGTTGGAACATCTCAAGCTCGAACTAACCAGT
>JABFPB010000198.1:0-49897 GCA_022817645.1 Ceratoteleas bidentatus
ATGCAATTTTGCGCCCTAGGGCCTTTTTTCCGCCCGCTCAATTTTCCGCCCAATCATTTTCCGCCCGAGGGCGGAAAAGAACCACTTTGCGCCCGATATACAGGCACGAAAAAGTTCATTTTTTGTGCAGGTATGACAAAAAAATGTTTAACGCATCAAATAAAGTTGAATCGGTTAAAAGCGATAGATTTCAAGTGAACATTACTCGAATTTTTTAAGAAACACGATAAAAATGAAAATATTTCTATCGGTTTCAATCGGTTTTCATTTGCTGGGATAATTTATCCGAGTGTATTCCAGGCGTGAACGTGGGGAATAATGTTATGACTTTGTAAAGTTGTAATGTTAAAATATGTTTTTCATTTCATAACTAAGAAAAGCAGATCAAGGATTTAGAACGAAGAACCATTGTAGAAATAAAATCTCTGAAAAGATCTGAAAATCTCTGCAATCCTCTCAGACTTGAAACTGTTAGAGTGTTTAAGAGATTTTCAGAGAAAACTCTGAAATTCTCTGAAAAACTGTAAGCCTATTTTTCAGAATTTTTCAGAGATTTTATTTCTACAAGGGAAAGTGATCGATGTTACAGTCTCAGAGGAAATAAAAAAAGAAGAAGGCTTATAATTTGGGAAAAAGAAGCCGGCTTTGATTTTTTGATTCCTGTTGATTGTTTATGTTCAATGAGATAAATAATATATATGCAATAACTAAGTGAAATTCAACACTTTTTTAACTACCATTATCTTACATTTACATACAGGAATTTTTTAAAGGTAAAAAGTGGAAATTATACAGCAAATGAATTTCAATTTTCTGGCATATACACCTTGCTCTATACATCTCTCCAACAAAAACCGCAAAATAATCCGCAGTCCAATAATCTATCACTGGAATAAATCGGCCTGACTCAGCAACCAAAACAAATTAATCGAATAGGAGTATTAGCAGAAACGATCGTGTAAGGTCACAGTGAAAAAAGCTTCAACAAAACTGGGAGCAGAGACGACAGCCGCTGATTTTACATTCATTTCAAACTCATTTATTATCCAGAGCCAAGATACAGTCTGTCGTTGAGGCAGTACTTTGACAGTAAGGTGATCTCTCTGAATTATATCCTTTTGAAAACAAGAACTTTTTATTTGATCGTAATTATATAGTATAAATTGAAAATATTGGTTTAATCAACGTGCGTTGATGGCTATGTTTAAAATGTCGTTCACAGTATTGGGGTCAGGCGGAGCGCGCGGACCCAATACTAATCAACAAAATCGAGTATAAATTTACGTGGGCTTTCATTTGATATTCATCGTTTTATAGTTTAGTACCTTTCTTTGTTTCATTATTCATACGTACTTCTTTTGCTCAATACTTGTTTGCTTTATATATACCATATATATACCCCATACACCATATATATATGCATATATATGTCTGTACCTGTAATTATATCATATTCGTAATCAGATAGTTTGCAAATACAATTATACAATACTCGAGCCCGAAAAGCGACGACGTACATCACCGCGTCAAGTATTACGTGGTTCCTCCCGCCATTTTGGTTCTGTTTTACGAGTTGCTTACTTTACCTCCCCTCTCCCGCTAAAACTAAATTTCAAAATACTTTGATCTCTCTTCCCCCCTCTCCCCCACTCGCCCCTCTCCCGCCAACGTATTTTTCTAAAAAAATACATTCGACCGTATATCTCTCCCGTGAAATAGGATGCGACGCAGGGTTGACACTGATGCTGCGAGTTCCGGCTCGTTTGACCCCTGACCTCCCGGTTAAAAGGCCAACCCTGCTTCGATGCGACTTTGCGTCAAATTTGTACTATTAACGTTCACTCCCTATGGTACAATTAAAATGGACAAAACTGGTTTGCTTGATTCACTTGGTTCCTCTTTATTGAATAGAAATAGAATATGTCGTTCAAGAAATGGTTGGTACCTTAAATGATAACATTAATAAACTTGAAAAATGCACTCTAATTGTCTTGCTTGTTAAGTACTGACAACTATACTGTTGTAACATCGACTATACAGTTATTGCTATGGAAACAGTATGGTCATTCAGAGCCCCCGATCAATCCAATCAAATTGCGAGCCCGTTGACGTTCAACGTAACCGGCGCGGGAATGCTGCTGCTGGCTGTAAAAAGTTACAGTAATACTGCGAGAGTGACTGACGTGACGAACCGATAAGTAACGTGTTGCTTTGCGCCCGGCCCGGGTCGAAGGTCAGTGCCGCGCGTTCGTCCGCGAGGGGGACCTCGACCTTCGCCGAAATTCGAGGGCCTTAGAAAACAATTAGGATAGGATGGCAGCAGTTCGGCCGATAGTTAAAAGGATTGATAAAGATGGGTGGAACTCCGCAAGAAATGTAGGGATTGAACTCCGGTGGTTTAGACACTTTTTTCAGATAGATACAACGTGGAACATAGTAGTTTTTTCTCATTTGAAAGCGAATTTAGGATTGTTAAGGTTGGATTCAATTTCAGTAAAATAGTTATTTAATAGTATTCATAATTTTTTGTAAATCTTAAGTATTTTGTTTTTTCAGGGCATTTTTTTTTCATTTTTCACTATTTTTTCTGGTAAGTGAAAAATACTAAATTTGCAATTCTTGCACAATGTTTCTATAACTTTTTTTGATAATGTTTTTAAAAATCCGTGAATACAGTTTGTACGAATTGTACTACAATTTACGAACACAATGGCGGTAATTGTAACAAAGTTGGGTTAAAATTGAGCGACCAGAAAAATATTGAAACTTTTCTTGTTTGAACCTATATTTATAAATAAATAGTAAATAAACAATCGTTTTATGCTTTTTCCTGCGCGCTATTAAAAAAGAGCCTAAACTTTACGGTGATTGATTGAAACAGGCCGAAAATAGCATTTTCACTTGCCGCAAATCTTAAATGACCAAAAATTAAACATTTTTAGTGAAACTTTTTCAAACAAGAATAATAAATGTTTTCCAAATCATTTTAATTGATATATTTTAATAATCGAATATTGATCTCAGACTCAAGTGAATTGCGTTGAAACGCAAATTTGTCCTTTTCCTTAATTTATTTCAATGTACAGGTAGAGAGAGAGAGAAATGATACAGTATAAGAAAACTATATTGCATAGAGCAAAACATATTTTATAGAAATGAATAGAAATAATTTGATAATTAAATAATGCATTTCTGAATGGATTGATTCCGAATACATCATTTCGTGTCCAATTCCATTCTATTTTGTTCTACTCCAGAGTTGTATCAATCAATTTCATAATTTTACAAATTTTTAATTCTTCAAATGAATCCGTTTTTATTCAAATCCATTATCTGCACTCAAACATACAAACATGAATTTTTCTCTATTCTGTCCAATTCCAGTTAGATAGATATTTTAAAAAACTTTGATTTTGTTCATAAACTGGAATTCATTAAACTATTATAACATTCAAACCAGGTTAAACGAATTCCAGACTTCAAATGAATGAGTAATTTGGTTAAAAATCCAATTATTTTCTATTCATTTCTATACATTTTTGCAGTGATTAGCTGGGAATGGCGTCCTACTCAGTAAAAAGTATAAAATAAATTTGCATTCAAATTATTTCCTATTTCTTCCAATTCAATTTTCCCCCCAAAAATTGAAAATAATATATTACAATCCATGTATTTTATAGTAAAATTGATTTTTATTCCTTTCTTTTTCTTGAAATAAATTTTAAGAATTGGTAAAAATTAAATTATATATTTCCATTTCTTGCAAGAAATAGAAACCAAATTAAATTAAACCATAAAATTCCTTAATTCCCTTCTATTACCTTCAATTTCTGTGAAAAAAACTCATTCGAAAGCAATAGGAAGTAATTCAGCAATTTCTATTTTTTACTGTTTACAAGGTACCCAAGTATCCAATTATCCAAGTCTTCCCCCGGAGTTCAAATAATGCATATCTCACGAAATCCAACCTATCTCATTAATCATCTCAACTCTCGGCGCAGATCCTGCCATCTTTTTATCATTTCGGCGCAGGTCGACTCAGGTCCGCGACTACGGGGTGCTGCTTCAAGACTAGCTCGAGTTCCTCAACAACGTCTCTCGGACGAGATAACAGTATAAACATCTCTGCAACCGTAATATATAAGTAATCTCTAGCTCTCAACGGAAACCGTGTCAACGCACGCGTTCAATCACAGTCGGTCGGTTTGATTACTCTCTGTTGATATCGTTCGTACTAATCGCTAGAAAGAAATCGGGCTGAAAAGCGAGTCGTGCTGACTTTACAGTATGTACAGAACGGTCGAAACTTAACACTTACGAGGTCCCTTAATCTCAAAAATCAACGCCCTAGCGGGATTATACAAAAGTCGGTCAACAGCGTTAAATTATGCTAACATGGCAACTGCGACGAAAAGCGCGGACGAACGGCGACGAGACGCGACCCGGGCCCAAGGGAAACGGAAACGATGAACCCGCCCCCTCCCGTCCCCCGCCTCTGACCATTCGATTGAATTCATCCGCAGTCGCGTGACTCGCTCCCCCGAATAATGCTCCCCACCTGCCGTCCACTTGTTTTATTTTTCTCGGTTTTATTATAATAATTATAATTGTAATAATCATTATTATTCATTAGCGTTATTATTATTATTATTATTATTATTATTATTATTATTATTATTTTGTCTTGTATCTACTAGATTGATACTGTTTTAGTATATACATAACGTGTCTAGCGGTAACTATGCCTTGAAATAACTACAACTGGTTTGTTTCCTCTTTCCGCGCGGCGTGCCAAATGGTTCCTCTTCTTGCACGTCCCCTGGTTCCTCTTCTTGCACAATCCCTCCGTCCTCCTTTCCCTACCCAGTTAAAAAATTTCATTAGAGATAGTCTTATTTGTGTCTATACGATTTTTGAGAGACTTTTTACCATAGTATAGGATTTGTACTGGGATTTAACATCGATCAATACGCCATCTAAGTTTGTTGTTGAAATTTCATATGTAAACTAAATTCTCTTAATTTAATGAAGTTTGTTTTAATTGTAATGTACCATCCAGATGGCATGTCGATCGATGTCAAATCCCAATAGGATTTTTATGCCTATATGGAATTGCATATTCATTTTAACCGAAAGTAGGTTCGACATTGTTTGTACATATTTTGTAAGTAATGGAATTTTTTAACTGGGTCTTTTCCCACACCAAGTACCATCGTCGCGCCGAACAAATGTCTCACAATGCAACCAACGAACTTGTTTTGAATCGTGCTTAACGACCCCTGGTAACTATGAAGTGCAATTATTGTCAATACATTCGGAGTTGCGTCACTGCTGAGATTCGTCAGAGTTGATCGGTTATTCTTGTGATAGCTGCCTGCTCACCCCCGGTCCCGTGCCCCTCGTCCGCTCGTCACAAGTGGAAATTGGAAATTATGCTAGAAGTGTTCCGGCGCTCTACGGCAGACGGCGCTGCGGGCTGTCGCGCCATTTTGGATCCGCCCGACACGCACTCACAGGACGTCCGAATGGATTAACGCATCTCAAAGAATACAGGGCAGAATATATATAAAACAATGCCTCTTCATATTGACTCGTAAATACGCCGCCTCGCTTCGTAAATTGAACGTACGGTGGCGCCACCTGCACAAATATATGTGTATAATGTCCGGCGACCCTCGCGCCCCCTCGGTCCGAAATTGCGCTATTTATATATGTATAACCGGCTCGAAGTCGGACCCGCCACTGCCGCCCTCTACCTCCCGCCGTTTGCGACTCTAAGTGTGTGGGTGTGTGCGTGTCTGTGTGGTATTTACCCGCTAGCAGGATACGCATATATGGATTTATACACACGTATTTGCATATGTATCATATGTATAGAATAATTACACTCGGCCGATAGTAAAATGACGCTCCAGGCTCGGCTGCCAGCTTGTCTGATGCAGGATGCTCGGTTGAAACAGTGTGCGCATGGATCCGACGGATCGTTGGGCTCCCCGAGGTTAATCTTAAAGGTATCTTTTTTATGAGGTCGCCGCCGACTCGGACTTGTTACAAGAAGGGTTGCTTTGGGCTGCTTTTAGTTATCGGTGTGCGTGAAGAACCTTATCGCCTAGAATTTCTCGCGCGTGGATATAAGATACACGCGCTGGGTGTATGTTATATACACGGGTCCACGTATGTATATATATATGTATAGGTATGTCTGCTTCCGCGCTTATTCTTTTTTTTTGGTTTTTGTCTTTTTCTTTTTGGTTTTGGTTGTCTTACAACGGAACTCACGGATGAGAAGTGTGAATCGATAAATTTGATAGGTTTAGAGCACTACCATATCTGCAGGACCCTGACAAATTGGAGAGATCGATAGTCTCATAGCTGATACCACTTTTTGTCTTTGTATTTGAGCATCAGTCCGTGCGCCGACGTGGAGAAGTTCTCGGCCTCCGACATCATGCGCCCCGTGCGCTCCTCGAGCTGCGAGAGCTTCTCGCCGCGCTCGACCACCATCTGATGGGCCATGTTCACCTCGCTGCAGGCGGTGCTCACGCGCTCGCGCACACCCTCGGTGCTGGCGGTCGGCCCGGGGATGTGCTTCGCCACCGTTCGAGAGGCACGACCGCTTGACTCGCCGACTGGAATTTGGAAATTTTTCAGTTAAGAGTGGTAGAAATATGAATTCTGAAAATCGGAGAAAGTTTGAAAAGCACTGAAAATTATCTGAAAAGTTGTTAAAAATGATCTGAAGAGCTCTGACAGTCCCAATTTTGAGAAATTGAGAAATGTTGAGTTTTTTAAATGGGCGAAGTGAATGTCAGATGTTATCAGTCTTTTTCATAGATTATCAGACTTAAATTATAAGTCTGAAATTCACTGAAAAAGCCTAACAAACTCTGACTGTGACTGGTGACTTATAGGTGATGAGTTCGAGTCCCACATGCGAATGAATTTTTATAGGCAGGTCATACTTTTTCAGATATCGTCAGAGTTTTGTTTTGGACTTTTTCCAACTTTTCAGATAATTTCAGACCTATAAGTGTGATATTCTATGGAAAAGTCTGTAAATCTCTTAAGTCTGTAAATGTCTGATATTCACTTCGCGGAAAGAGTACCCTAGTAGTAATGAAAACTCTGTAAATATTTGAAAAATACGGAAAAACTCTGACAAACCTCTGACAGTCCCAATGTTGAGAGATTTTCGGAGTTTTTCAGAGTTTTGTATAAAATGGACAAATCCTAATGACTGACAAACTCTGAAAAGGTTTCAAAATTGGGACTGTTAGAGGTTTTCAGAGTTTTTCAGAATATGTGTCAGACTTTTTCAAATATTTTTTTCTACAAGGGTATTATTTACTCAGAAATTTTCTGAAAATGTCTAACAAAAACTGAACTGTTAGAGTTTTCAGATCATTTTTCAGATATTTTCAGATGATTTTCAAAGCTATTCAGAGACTTTCATAATATTTTTTAGACTTTTTCAGAGAGTTTAAGAAGTTTTATTTATAGAAGGGCTGGTTATAGTAGTCAAAATGGGAATAAAAAGGCTAACATTGTAATAATTTACTTTCATGCTTAAAATTGTAATTACTTATCGTGTTACCAAGAAAACTTTATTCGCAATTTACTGTTTTATGATATATATGAAATTGCAGTAAGAAACTGCAACAAACTCTTTCTCTCTCTTTCTGAGTCATCGTGATCGATCAAATTGCAAAATTGAAACTAAAATATTTCAGTTAATTGTTGGCCGTGATTATTTTTTCATGGTCTTCGCATTCTTTGAACCATTCTTACTAATATATCTGAATTTGAAAAACTCCTTTTTATTATGACCGTGCATTGTTCAATTAAGGTCGACTGGTGACTAACCTACTCCATAAGAGTGCATGTTAAAAATGTATATTTGCTGCTCACTTTAGAAGCATTTTTATTGAAAGTAGGCTCAGGTTGGAACATACAATTGTTTATAGATCTACACTTCATATTACAAAACATCTCATGTTTGACATTATTATTTTTTAAAACAATCTAAAACAGTTTTGATATAACACCCTTAATTGTTTGAGACGTTTTAGATCGAAGTGTCCCAACTGATGTCGGAATTTATAATGAGGTCATAGCGAGATTACAATGGAAAGAATTTGAGCTATAAAATAAATTCACATATTTTTACATTTTTTCAAATAGATTTCAAACGTTAAAACGTTTTATGAACGTTTATTAAACGTTTAATCTCCTATAAATTTTTTTTGAACGTTAAAGGAAGTATTATCACTGTGCTCAAATTTCAAAAATGAACTAGAAATTGGTGCAACTATATTACATTAATCAACGTTTAGTTTGCAAAGTTATAGTGATTTGATCATTTTATTTGCGAGATAATTAAAGATCTTTTTAGCATGAAAGAAATAGGAAATATAGCGATCAAACAGACAAAATTATACAAATTGACCATCTCAACATCATTTGAATCAGTTCAAAATAATATTTTTTAACAGTTTTCAAAATAAATGAAATTGTTAAAATCTTCTAGCTTTTATAAGGTTTTGAATGATTCGATAAATTTCTTAACGCTAGAAATTGGAACACTTGGGTAAATTTATAAAAATGGTCAAAAGTTAAATGTTTGAATGTCTGTCTTCTCGATTGTAATGCGAATAAATTGTGTTTAATCTTACAAAGTTCTTCTCGATCCAAACTTCTAGATCCGCCGCCGAATAAGCCTTTGAAGAATCCTTCTTTCGGCGGCTCTGGCATATCAGTTCCAATAAATAGGTCTCCCATCATTTCCGTCAATTCGGAACTGTAAAATAAAATTAAGAATTAAAAAAGGTCATAAAGAAAATAAATAGAGAATAAATAAAGAAAAACAAGATTATCATGTAATTTACATCACCAAACTTAAATATAACAAACTTATTACAAATTCAGATCTGTTTTCTTGAAGATACACCGTGGTCAGATTAAACTTTTATATTACATCTTCCATGACATAATTACGAATTCTGTCGAGGCCTTACAATGTCGCAATGTCGGATTAAAGATTACACGAGTTCTCGCAAACATTATCAGTTTGCATTCGTTAATTTCGGGTTTTCGAAAGTGCTGACATACTTCAAGTTTTGCGTGCATTTATTAAATGCTTTTCTGCCTTAGACAAGTTTTCAGAATCAGAAAACCACTCATTTCTTTTCAGCGACTGACATATGTAATCAAATTAAACTTTGTAAATACAGCAAATATAGCAGACATCTAACATGACTGACATTGAATAAATTAAGTTAATAAAAATGTTTGAAAACTCGTGATATAACTTTAAAATTGCGATATTACCCAATGGAAAAGAAGAGTTTAACATTGACGTTCCAAGTAAAAAAATTAATAAACTCAAAATTAACTTAATTGCAATCAGACTCTGATTTATGAAATTTAATCTTAATTTATTTTTTAATCCCACAAATCAGTTAAAAATGATATTTTCAGGATCGAAGAAAAAACATAGGTTTAATAGTATATTGTTTAAAATAAAAAAATTTGCACTTCTTTTTTTAATAAAAATAAATTTTAACTTTTTGAATTAAGATACTTCGAATCTTTGTCTTAACCAAACCTCGTTTTGTGACATACACCTGAATTTTTGAAAAGTTTAGGGTGCTTTGGATTTCCCAATCTAAAATTTCGAATACCTATTTGTCTAGAATTCTTTAAAATGTTTACTAACCAGAATTCACTAGAAACTGTAAACTTCTGTATCTCGGTCGGAGACGACAAGTACAATCCATGGCCTTTATTGCTGAAACACAGTGTCCTCGCAATCCTGTAAAAGCACAAATCAATTAATAAGGCACTCCCGCCATCAACACACCAACGTCACACCAACAAATAACTAATAGACATCATTAGAAAGAGAAAGACAGAGCCAGAATAGTGACAGCTTGAGTGAAAAGAAGTCTTTTGTGCGGAAGAAGTACATGTCTCTAACAGAACTTTACATAAATCGTGTAAAAGCCGGCAAAAATGCGACCCATCTCGAACTCCACTTATTCTACTTAGCTATTCCTTTTTGGAATTTCACAGTCACTTTGGTGATTCAAGATGGTCGAATTTTTTCCGGCGAAACAAAAATGGAAAAATTCATCTAAGTCCTTTGCTTGTATATAAAATGCAAGAGAAGAGTGACAGAAGATATCGTATGACTCTGATGGTACAGTGTCAATTGTTACATGTGTATTATATATATTTATATAAATGATTATAGTGAAGCGTATTATTAGATGACTTACTGATCGGTATCGCCATTTACAATGAGTTGCTGACCCCATATGGACAACATGGGGTCTACAATGCCATGTTTAGTAGTCTGAAAACTGTTAGAGATTACAGAGATAGAAGGAAGAGGAACACATCGGACTGTACACACGAGACAATACAATCTCCTTCAAAACAATCGAAATTCCGCTCTCACGGCTGCTTTTTTCGTTTGGACTTTTTCTTTTTGCTCTTCATTGACTTCTTAGGAGTTAGGACTCGCGATTTTGGACCGTTTTCGTTAGGTGATTTTTTTGGTTTGAGTGTCTATTTCCCCCCTGTTTTTTCAGTTTCTGAGGCGAGATGTTACTTTTTGTAGGACTGAGGAGAAAGTAGGTTCGACTGGGCGATGCATTTTTGAGATGGCGAATCGAGCGAATCAGTGTTCCAATTCCGTTCTTCTTCAAATTAGTTTTGCAAGTTGCTCAAGGCTGAACGTTGTTGTAAATAGATTGCGGATTTTTATGGAAGCCGTTTTGGAAGTTGAATTATTTATTCAATGTTTGGAGAGGATTTATGCGGTGAAAATATTTTTAATAAAATATACGTGGTTATATCTAGAAGGACATCAGCAGGATTAATAAAAAATTGCTTTTTTTTAAGAAATAGAAATGAAAAAAGTTATCAATTAAAAATAAAATAAATAAATAAATTTGCAAGTAAAAAATCAGATTTAATTTTTCGAATTTACTATATTTTTTAATTTTTATTCTCAGACTAATGACAACTTTTTTCAAAATGACTTTATTCAAATTGAAAGTGATGCTTCCAATTTTCTCTGGTTTCGGTCGTATACAAATTAACTCCTCATGGCATGTCAATACCTAATTTGAAAAAGCGTTTGTAACTCATTCACTAATGTCGCCGCTAAAGGCGTCAGTGTCGCATTCAGATCTAAATCTATTGGTTGTATTCACAGTAATCTAAATGTACCATCTAATTATCTATTGTCTCGTCGTTCTCTAATTTTACAAATTTACAGGTCACCGCGGTCTATATGTATATATCGCACGTGCACGAAAATGGCCCGTTTTTAACGACTTTTCGATGGTACTGGTGAGTTACGAAAATCGTGTTTACGCCAGCACGCTTCATTTACTTTCTACACGATGACATTTGAGGTTTCTTGTACAATACCGGAGTAAAAACGGGTCACCTTCGGTGCATATGTGACAAAAATTGTTATCTGCCACGTGTGCAACTCGATGGACAATCACTGACTTGTTTGTTTGGAAAATCAAGAAGTCCGAAATAAAAAAATTTGTTTCGAAAAAAAAGAAAATTCCTTTGAAAGTTTGATTTCCTAATTTGTCGTTCCAGCTACGTTTTCCTCAATCCCATTTCCTGCCATGAAATTTTCTGTGTCAAATGAGCTTGTATGAAGAATGTTAGTCAAGCGTCAATAACCAAGAAAAGGCACGAAGGAAAGAAAAATTCTATCGTGTTTCTCGAACCGAAAAACCAGAAGCAACGGCCTGCCTATTAGCGAGCAAGCTCAATAAGAGGAAAACTTTGCAGTGCCGCATGACAATTAGCGCGTTCGTATTGTGGCTGCGTTTTACAAAGTGAAAAAAAATTCGTTTTTTTCGAACAATCCTCCACATATGCACGCACGATCAAGAATGCGAATAAAGAACTAACACAGTCGAGCATTCGTAAAAATGAAATACGTTCTGCATAAAGTCATCCACAATCTACATACTTTTTCCAAATTTGCAAAAATTCCCAAGAGATGCAAAACGAGGATAGAATTAAATATTTCATTTTTACTATCGAGAAGATTTGATCTCGAGGAGAAAGAAATATATACATTGGACAAGTTACACCCAGAATTACAGTAGTTAATCAGATAGTAATATAGTCAAACTCTACAGAATGACTGAGAAAAGTTCTATTTACATTAACAATTACTTTTTTACATTTTGCAGATAATTTCTTTTTGGACCAAAGCAACATTTTTTAATTCAAAAGTGTCCTATTCAAATGAAACAAATTCTAAGAGTGTATACAAGATAAGTCACAATCACTATATGGTAAAAATTACTATAAATCCAGCGAATTTTGAGAACAAGTTTAAGGTCATACAAGAAAGATAGATGAGAAGAAAACAGAGAACTACATTAATTTTACAATACAATCCCAACTTTTACAGTGTAGTTCAAACATGGAGTGTAATTTTTCCAATGCGAAAAAGCGCGCGAAAAAGGGACAGATCGTGGAGTGATCGTCCATATTTAAACACGAAGCGGTGTCGTTAAGAGCGCAAAACTGCAAAAAGTTGTTGTGCGACAAATATATGCTCGTATATAAAAGTACTACACCAATCATGCCTCGAGCTTCCTTGAGAGACATACGAGTGCACAATGTGTCATAAAGAGGAGAGTACACATGCTGCAGTAAAGTTTCAGTCGATTGCGCTTGAGTTTACGTGAAAAATAGACATCTCTTTATGTTTCGGCGGGAGCAAGATCAACGACTGCGTTCTAGTGCCGAACTGCGACATTCCCATACAATCGATCACCGTCCGCTTATAGGACGCAAGCATTTTTCGATGTCCATTATTCAATAGTGCATTAACGATTTCTCCGTTCAGTCTTTGCGCTCGCTCGTTCGTTCGTTTTGTCGATTTTTTCGAGAGAGTGAGGTGTTAGTTCGTACGGTTTTAGTATCCACGTGGTTTACAAAGCATTGCGTTTATCGGTTGTGCCAGTTTGCATAACTAGCGACGCAGCAAGTTTTTTCCAATTTGTTAAAAGAAAATGTTCGAACATTGAAACGAAAACGAACTTTGCTAATTAAACACAGACATTTTTAGCAAACTTCATTGCAAAATTGCTGACTAGTAAGCTAAAAGGAAGACTAAAACCACTGTACTTCAGGTTCTGACATTCTGAAAAAATATTGAGTTGATTTGTTTACAAATATTTGGAGAGACAAAAGGAAATGAAATTGTTTACGTTCATTGTTTGTATTTGTCATTTCTGTTTATATTAGTTTGACCTTGAAGGTTCAGAGTTGTTTTTATTTGGATTCAGTTATTGTTTATTGTTTTCATTTGAGGTGACCTGAAGTTACACTGGTTTAAGTCGAATGCTAGTGAAGTTTGATTGAACAATGATGACTTGCTACGCCACTACCAATCATTCTCTAAGAGTGTGAGATAATCATTTTATAAGTTTGGTTATTTAGTGGTCATTTTAGGTAAACGAAGCGACGTCAGAGCAGCGCTTACCTTAAGTCAGTCAGTGGCAAGAAATCGACATCTATTAGTGGCCTCAGGCTGGGTAAACTGTATGTCGCGATGTGGCCATTGGAAATGTAGCATAATAGACAAACGCTATCTGAAATTTCAATCAAGCTACTTAGTCATCCAATTCGCAATTTCTTCCACTACAGTTGCCACAAAATCATCGTCCACACTGAGAAATATTAATATTTCCTAAATTTACAACAAATTTTCCATTTAGACTTTCAATCTGGTATGGCAAATTTTCATAGATCATCAAGAAATTAAAATTACAATGATTTATCCTGACGAAGACTGTAATTTAGTGTAAATCTGGAACATTTTAAGAACATTTATCTCAAAAATGGACTTCCCAGCCCACAAATTGAAGGTTTTACCAAAATAAGGTCAAATTCACCAAACTTAATTTTGGTTGCCTCAATTATGTATTTGGATTGGTAATGTGAAGATCTTTCTGACAAATATTTTTCTGTAAAAATATTTGCCAGAAAATGTCAACTGAATCAGAAATTAAGGCGCCAGGAAATTCGTGCGCGAAAATCGTCCTTTGACATTTCCTAAGGGTTCGATCCTGGATGGCAATCTCGGGTTACCTTTCAAGGATGTAATTTCTGCTTTGATAACGATATTGGTGTCGGTGAGCTGTTGCCGGTAGACACAATTTTGCGAAGGAAGGGCGACAACTCGCGCCTGTTTCTCGGAAGTTAGCACAACAAACTGCCTGTCCTCGAAACCATCGCTGCTCGTGGCCTGCGCGTTCACCGACGGAGATACACGGGTGCTCGACGACTTCGACTGACTCTCTGAAATTCATTATGGGAATTAGTGTGTCGTTATCCAAGCGAGTATTCGGATCTAATTTCATCAGATGTACACGAATTGTAGTAGTTAAGGGAACGAGCAGTAAATTTCTGTTTCCAGTTATGAACAGAATTCCTGCGATTGCATTATCGAACTCAAATATCGAGATCAATTTTCTCACAGAAAATATTACAAGAAAGTTACAAAGGTGATTATGAGCTGATAGTATCGATCGAAGGTAATCCGATAGGTGAGGTTTGAGTAATTAATTAATTAATAAAAATGAAACAATCTAGATCAATATTAACAATTGTGAATATGAATTATTCGATTGATTTTGACTTTCATTCTCGTAGAGTGCAATGTTTTGGAAGGTGGATAAAAATACAAATTAGTTAGTGATTGAGGACAATATGCAGTCAATCAATTTCGTTGTAAAGAAACTGAAACTATCTGACAAAGTGTGAAAAGTTCTATGGTATAAATTGAAGTCTATTGAAAGCTTTTTGAAAATTTCCAGAGATTGAGTAGAAATTTGATAACCTCGAATGAGCGATAAAATGGTAACGTTAAATTACTGAAAATGTGTCAGAAACTTTGAAAAATCTGATTGCCCAAATTATAAGAGCTTTTGTCGACAGAGTTAGTGAGAAGAAATATTTATTAGCTGATAAAATTAAAGGAATCGTTTTAATTGAAAATTTGATTAAATACTTTAAATAACTTAAAGAATCGTCTCTTTAAACCTGAAGGAATCATGAGCGTGATATTAAATTTAACATGTTTTTACATTACGTTTCGGACGTCTGATGTTTGACCTAATATTGTAAAAATTATAACCCTATCATTTTATTTTCATTTTGACCTGATACGAGGTACTTTAAAGTTAATTTTATCCATGAATCAATTGAAAGGCAACTTTATATTAATGAAAATTACTCAAAATTAATAACTCCTATGAAATATGCTTTCAATGTGCCAAATTTTACATATAAAATATCACTTTTTAGGAATGAACTTTTGTTCGAGTAATGTTCATTATCTGTAACAAAAATCCGTAAATTTATCCCTCTTCCATTCATTCGAATTTACGATATATCCCAATCAATTTTCTCATTTTCAACAATTTCCGGCCAATTCTCCAGAGCTTTACAATTTCTAAACTTATTTTTCATTAAATAATAAACACAAATAAAAAAACTTAATTTCCCTCATTCCAGGAAAAAGCATTCGGTATTGCACAAAGTGATATTGCTTGCGACAAAACATTTTAAATAATTAATATTCGCAGATAGTTGTGAAACAAGCGCCCGACGGCCGAACGCAAAGGAATTTTTAATTAATTTCATTGAACAACTTTTTCGCGCGGACAACTTCATTAGTTCGTTTGCGGAGATGTCTGAGAAGTAGAAAAAATAGAGAAAAATAATGGAAAACTAAATTAACGCATCGATGGATTAACACATTCGGCTAAAACAAACAAAAGACCGTTCGCTTTCTCGTCATAAAATCAATGATTATTCATTACAATGTAACAAATTAATAATTAACTTACTGTTGCGGTCTTTGCAGTCTGTGTTTTCATCTTTCCAAGATTCGTATGAATATGGAATCAAGGCGCCATTGTAATCCAAAAATGACATCGATAGGATGCAACCTTTCAGTTTGAATGTAGATCCACCTAAAATCCACCGTCAAATATATAATCATCGACCCAAGAAATAATCTCGAAAAGGACGGACAAGTTTCTAAAAGTCGAAAGTGGCAAAAGTAGGGTTTTGGTGACAGAAAGACTGACGAGAAGATTTTGCGAAAAAGAGGCTTTGGTGGTGAAAACATCAGTTCACGTCGACTGTACAAAACTTGCGTTTTTATGCACTATTTGCGTTACTCTGGTGTACTAAAAACATTCATCTTACCGGCCTGTTTTGCAAAGAACCTTGATAATTAATATCAAAACGAAATTCGGTGAAAATACCTGTTTTTAAACATCTTTTTATGTTTAAACATTAACAATGCGAATATTAATGGATCGTTTGTATATTCTTGTTTATCAGGTCCTGTTTAGGTGGAATTAATTGGAACGTTTCCTCAGGCACAAAGCATTTTTCAAAACGTCACACCAGTTGCTAATGGTTTGCATGTGTCACGTGATATCCGTCGCAGTTAGAATCTGTCACGGTCTGTAGCTGCAAAGCTCTCTCTGTGCAAGTTATCTTTGTCAGACATATCGTGGAACATCGCAAAGTTTTATATTTCGAAAGTACGTTTCCATTCAACGAGCAAACATAGTCAAAATTTCGTAAATACATTATAAAATAATAAAAGCGTTACAGCAATAGCAAAAAGTTTCCTCGCAGTAAAAAACCACCTAAAAAAATTGTATATAGTAATATACAATTTTTCTTCTAATATTTTCCATCCTTTACTCAACTTTTTACAATAATTTTTGTAATATAAAATTTTGTAATAAAATGAAATCTGGTCGAATTCCCCTTACAAATCTCTTTCGGCAATGAAAATACTTAGTAGTTTGATGAGCGTTGTTATCAAGACAATTACGTTATGCAAAATGTTTGTATATAATTAGTTATCTACTATATTTCGTAGCGGAAAAGTTGAGTGGAAAGTGCGGGCAAGTTTGCGCCATCGTACTTCGCAACATTTAAAAATTAAAGCCGGGCTTTCAATGCCGCTTACGAGTGAAAAGTTTGAAAGATGCTTTGAGTGGTACGATCGGCGAAAAGCGCGACGCGCTTTATTCGCTTTTTTGTTTCGAGCCGTGTTTTCAGCGCGGAAATTGGATTACGGCTTATTTAGCGATCGCTTTATCGCCCGATATTATTATGATTTACATTTTATCGGTTTGCTAATGACGTGTCGTCGTTAATAATACGCGCGATGCATTATCTGAAATGTAAGTGATTGCCTAATCAATTAAATTAATTACAGCGTCATTAGTCGCTGAAATAAACATTATCGGATCAAATCGCTTGCGGATGCGAATGTGATTACGACTTCGCCGACAAATTTCAAACGCGACAATGTTTTCCGGTTCTTCCAGATGGATTTCGGGTTTACAGAGCAAGCCATTTTTCATTGTAACCCGATTCCCATCGGGAGAACCGGATATATTTTTATCAAAATGTTAAGCGGATTTCTGAGTTGGAATAACCGGATCCGATTACAATAATCTCGCATAATCTCGCATTTTTCCGGGCAGTTCACTTGTGACTGTTTCCTTTTTCATGCAGGAAATTGATTTTTTATCAGTTCCGTGGCGGAAAATACTGTGTAAATGCTGTGAGAGGAAAACTTCAATTTCCATCTGCTAATGTTACATGAGATCTGTCGATTTAACGTAATGCGAGAAAGTTTTGATGTTGCATACAAAAGATAAATTACCAAGTGTATAACTTTTTACCGTGAAAAATACATTATTATATCGTTTATACTTAATTTATTTTCTGCCGTAATTTACTGTTGAATTTCAATTGATATATATTTTTACCTTAAAATGTACAGTTTAAAATAAGAATGATTTTAGTTCATATTCCTTTTTACTGAAAAATAATGTTTCATTCATTGAAAAAGATACATTCTAAAATTACTTCCTTTTTGGGCCAAAACATAACGAATTTTGCTTTGCCCGGACTCAAACTGCCATATCTTTTGAAATATCACGAATTTTTGAAAACGGTTTGCAGCATAAAAAACTAGACATTTATATCTTTCGAAATATGTAATAAAAAAAGTCGATTTTTTTGACCCGACGAAGGTATATACCCCCTTAAAAGGCTCCTATTCCGGCCAAAAAAACATTTCTAAGAGTGTAGAATTATTCTCACATTAACATCTTGATAACCTCATTAAAATTACATAAAATATATAACATTTATAAATAATCGAAAAATGTTACTTACTACACGTAGAAATAATGACAGATTGCATATGTCGTTCAGAAGGTGAAGGAGTATTAAATACAATGGTTTGTACGGAACCCAAAGATGTGCCAATCCACAGAGTTGGTAGAGCGTTAGAATCTGCAATCGAACATTTTTTATCCACAAAATATCGTTACAAACCCACTTTCAAAAGTATCCCACTCAATGTTGAAAAATGCCACATTTCATACCTTTACTGTAAAAATAAATATATGTCAATATATTTCCACTATACCCATACACTGAACATATATTAGCAAAGTACATTTCTTTTCACGTCGAAAAACTTTTTACTCTCCCTCATCCCTCAAGAAACATAGCATTTTCCTCATTTGTGACAAACATACGACGTTAGATGCAAAAGAAAAATTAATTTCCTTGCACAGCATCGCGAGAAGTGGTTCGGAAAAGTCAATTACCCGTTTTTGCAGCGAAAGCCAAAAAATCGGCACAAAGTCGTGTTATTACGTACCGCTCTTTTTTGTGTAGGAGTCGGCAAAAGTAAGGCAGCTAATGGTTTCAGTGGCAATGTTTTCCAGCGAGGACATACTCGAGCTTCGAGAACGTTGAAACGAGCTGTCGACTTTATCTATCCGGCCAGCATTCCGAGAAGGACAATGCACGATTAAAAATCTCATACAGACCCGCCAGAAATATAACTACGGAGCATGCACGAAAAAAGAGGAAATAGAAGAATGAACCATTTGAGAGAATCTTTCCAAAACGTGGCTAAATAGTATAATAAGTAAACAATGTTTCAAGAGAAATACGTAACGTGTATCTTTGTAGCGAAACAAAAATAGAGATATACAACGACGAAAAAATCAATAATAATAAGAATAATAATAAGAACAACAACAACAATTATGTATACACAGTCGTTCAAAAGAGAGATGGCGCCATCTCAAGATCAAGACCAAATTGTCTCGTGCTAAGTCTCGTATTTTTAGTTTATTATGCGTTTCGTATCGAATGCCGATTTTTTCGGAATCCGTCGTCTCTGATCCTGTGCGCGCTATTTTTTTTTAATTTTTATAACAGTGGGTTTTTAAGGGGCGACAAAC
Source organism: Ceratoteleas bidentatus (assembly GCA_022817645.1). Classification (NCBI taxonomy): domain Eukaryota; kingdom Metazoa; phylum Arthropoda; class Insecta; order Hymenoptera; family Scelionidae; genus Ceratoteleas; species Ceratoteleas bidentatus. Next base: position 19,359 of record JABFPB010000198.1, read on the forward strand.
CCTGCCAAATTTGAGGTTATGTACAAGGCAAAGTTTGTCCCCCCGATTCCACAAAGGGGGAAGGGGGAAATTTTCTATCGCACGGCCCTGTCGCATTTGGACCGGTGAAAATTCAACCGGGGATTCCCTTTCGGACAACCTTGCAAGAAAACACATGCCAGATCATCACGTGACATGCCATCGGGCGTAATGTACAAAAACAGTGTTTCTTCAAACTCGCACAGGATCGTTTGTCATCGGTCGTGACTGATTTGGATTCGGTACTTGTTCGAGAGAAAAGAAATTTTTTAAATCGTTGCAAAGAGTATCAGTCAGCGAGTGGGCGTCAACACATTCGTTGGTTCGTTAATTGTGGAACTGTAATTGGAGAACAGAAGTGAAAAAAGGAACGAAAAAAATCGAGTTAAGGCAAAGAGACAGAACCGACAGTTAAAGCTGAGATAAAAGTTGCTAAACAGACAAAGAACATAAGAAGGACATAGTAGTATTTGTTCATTGAAGGTGCAACGACGAGAAAACGCTTGAGAAGTTCGTAAGAGTGCAATTGTCATACGGTTACATTATTTTTCAAGAAGGAAGTTTATAACGTATATGCATAAGTTGATATAATTATTGGGTTGAGGCGATATTTATATATACACATTTATGTATACTGAGAAGAATGTTCTGAAGTCCCAAAATTATGGTCAATTTCACAGTACCATATTCTGGTAAATTTTACTCGACCTCAACTAAAATTCATTTGATCTCGAGCAAAATCTACACCACCACAGTAAAAACTATTGTATGGTGGTGAGCAATTTACCATAGTTCTAGGAAATATTGAAACAACATTTTTCTCAGTCTAAATGGTGGAGAGTGAGATAACAGAGAGATGTGTCGTCGAACTCAAGATTGTCGTACAGAGTGACAGAGTGATGGAGAAAGAAAATGTGACAATTTCGTCGTCGATACGAGGGATGACGATGGGGCGACTGAAAAGGTACAGGAAGTTACGGTGAACTAGTTGCGAAAGTTGGTGAACGAAGACACATCGATCCCGCACGAGGACCAGACAGTACCAATGAGAGTCGTAAACTGTGATGGATGACGTCGCTCATGGTCATCGCACGGTTTTAAGTAGAGTAGACGCGTGGATTAGAGACCTGGAGATAGGTGTGCGATAGTTGCGACCGGCCTCGGGGACCAAGATGAATCGCGCAATCAAATTGTGCGCCGCTGCAATCGTATCATCCGGATAGATATAAGTCAATAAACGGGCGAGCTGAATGAACGCAATTTGTCGGCGATTCGATCAGCAAGTCTTGCATTTTTCACCGGCACCAGCTAGACTCGATGCTCGAATCACACGTCTTCGCGTTCGACGAGATTTCGTACTTTGGTTTAGGTGTCTGGCGTTTGGCTCTGTTCAAATTTTTATATTGTCAATAAAGTTGAAGATTTGAAGAAATGCTGATTTGGAAATGATCTCCTTTGAAATTAGACTAGTTTATTCAAGGAGTTTATCAAGTGAGACATTTTAGGCAATTTGTATTTTAGTCATTTTATGGCCTCAATCTGACTTATATTCTGAACATATCCCTAGTTAATCAATTTTTATACTGATGCCAATCTGGAATGCAATCACCAAACTCCCATCCAAATTTCCTTAACCCAAATCCCACCAGCTTCAACCCTACCCAGAAACTTAACCAGTCTTTACCATCCCATCCCAACCCTGGAAACGTAGACAGGGTACCAGTCACCCCAGAAGAACACCAAAGTGACCAAAGTTTCCACGTGAGATAGAGATAGACACACCAAACATGTCCAGGTTTCCAGGGATTTCCCCTTCATCTTGGTCCCTTATCAGCATAAATCCGCTTGTGCGAGCACAATTAATGGTTGAGGTTGCGAGTTGAGATGAGAGATCCGCGACAGTAGTGAAGATGCAGATTGTCTACTAGTGACTCCAAATAAGTAGAATGGTTTGTACTACCAAAGCTGCTATACTGTCTGGTGTTGGTGAGGATATTCGGGGAAGTCAGAGAAGCCTGGGAAGAGGTGGTGGTGTAGTTGCGTATGTCAACACTGCGCTGAGTATGGAATGCGAAGCTTGCCGCAAAGCTGCCGGTACCCGAACCTTCGGCGTCGTAGTGGCTGACTGAAGTACTTAGACACTTCTGTAATTTGCGTATACCTTGATTGCGAGCGCGGTGGCCCGGCTCTATCACAGCCTTGCGAAACAGTAAACTACTGATACTGCCGTCATCATTGCCGGCCTCCCCGCCACTGTCCCCGGCACTACCACTACGCATCACGTGACGACCACCATAATTACCACCACCACTTCCGCCACTCTCCCCGTGGGTTCCACTATCACCAGCGCCGATAGCATCACTACTACTTCGGATACTATCACCCGCGTCAACCTTTTCACTACCACCCGTATTACATCTTCCTGTTGTCGGCGATACGCACATCCCGTTCATCTACAAAGCAATTTAAATCGCATCACAGGTCTGTTAGCGGTTGGTTTTGGTGCAGCGGCCTCTTTAGTGATGGGGCATGGTTGTTTGGGGGGAGGATTGGGTGAAAACATTTTTTTCAGATGGACGTAAAACAGTTTCTTCTTTTAGGATTTTGAGATTTGAGAATAAGCTTTTGGGGAAGGAAACATTTTCTTGGTCGACCTAGCGAAAAGGATGGGGACCTCGCAGTTTCGACCATGGTTCGTTGGGTGGGAATGTTTTTAGTTATTCAAGTTTGTTTTGTTTATTTGTTATTTGTTTTTATGATTATGTCTTTTATCAGGGGTGTCGAATTTAAATTGATTGAGGTGTAATTAGTATTTTTTGTTATAAATAATTTACTTGAATTTATTGTTTTTTATTATGTTTCTATTAAAGAAGAGTTATTAATATTGAGGGTTCTTGAGACAATGAAACGTCGAAGTTAGATTGGAGTACGGTCATATATCTAGGTATCTCATCGGTCTGGCCAAACATTTACTCCGATCACTGAAAAGTTAGATTGCAGCTTTTATCAATAATATTGAAGAAAAGAAGGGTAGGAAGAACGTAATGTTAGATAAGTTAAACATTAAGAATTTGTACACTTTTTTAAAAACAAATTATTAAATCTATCGATCATGTAATGAGTTAATAACAATTTTTAATTTCTCGAAGTTATACGTCTGAATATATAAGCAAAGATTATACGTCTGAAAATACAGGAAAATTATTGTCTGAAGAAACACCAACATTAAAATTAATGGTCCAAAACTGCATGTCCTCTATCACTTTCAACTAAGCATTATTTTTTCACATTCAATAAATATGATCCTTTCATAAAGATCGTATTATTTCTAGAATCACTCTTAAAACTGTTCACTATAATCTGTAACAATTTTATTTCAAAACACAAAAACCAATGACTGTAACAAATTGTGATTTAATATAATCACGACTACAAATGAGGTCACTCGAGAATAATTATTGATGAGGGAAAACTCGTAATGTTTAGATATGCGATGATGAAGCTTTATTCATTATTTCTGGAAATTATCATATCGGAAATTCAAATATTAAATTTCAATTTCTAGTAGTTCTAGTCATACATTAATACACATTGAAATTACTAAACATGTCTGCATTCAATAATACAATATTATTTAAAAAAAAAACCTGCCATCGGTCGATACATTTTAAGAGTGATCGAACTATCTTTCTTCATTTCCGATTTGTTAGTAAAATGATCAGCAAACATAATCCACCATTGTTACTCGCGATACCTCGAGTTATTCTTGTAAAATGAATTGTTGTAAAGGGGAATAGAAGTAATAGCCTACCTAGTTGCATTGACGTAATACCTAAAAGCGATGATAAGTTTCTTGGGAGTTTCATCTCCTACCATCAATCAACATTCCAACTGTTCAATGACATTCCATATGACGGTTTCTGTACAACTTTACATTTGCATCGTATTCCCTTCCATTACCATCTTTTTTTACAAAAACATTTTCCCAAATTCACCTCCGCATCCAGTTCCCCTAATGACCTTCTACCAAAATGACAATAAGTGACATGATGTATGAACGATTCTTTTGGAATGTTGATGCAACACTTATCCGCCTCAATCAATAGCCTAAAATTTGAGACAGTCGGCTCCGAAGATTCGTGTACGCATACATATTCTGCCTGAGCTGTGTTTACCCAAACCACAAGTCCCAAAATGAAACAGATCCCTGCGTGGAACATTGGCGAAGTCACAAAAAACTGCATTATTAGTTCAGCATCAGTACACAGGCTCAGGAGTTAATCAGGTTAATCAGGATGAGGGATTGTTAACTCCATTTCGGGACAGGGTTCAAAAGTGGGGTATTGGCGGCACGCAGGCGGGGTCAAAAGCAACCTGGCAAGCGCCGTGAAATCCCGCAAGCCTCTAACTAGAACAAGTGTCCTCCCTAGACAAAATCATAATCATGGTTAGGTCAGTGATCGCACATAATCAAACGTCTCTCAGCAAAGTACAAGCGTCGGAAGCGCCACCTCGTGGCAAGCTCTTGTCACTCGTTATGCTTTTGTCTGCCTTCACAACTTTTGCACTCATTGAACAAACGTCGTCCATCGCAAAGTCCCCGTTCGGCGCTCGTCCTATTTAGCGTCTCGTGATTCGTGTCGTGATTGGAATGAACGGTACGGAAGGTTTCGCGGTATGTGGAATAGCGTCGACAATGCAGAGTCATCGATGTCAGCCAGCCAATGGACTGCCTCTACGCAACGTCAACTCGACGGTTTACCGGCTACGCAATACGAAACGCAAGGGCCGCTCAACACTGCAGCGAAAGCGAAACTTGAACGAAACAGCTAGAACGGTGCTGGATCTCTCGGCCAAAGCGGTCGGCTTTACTTGGAAGGTCTGTCGGAAGGGTTCGCCGTCGTCGTTGTTGTCGTATGTAACAGAATATGGGCTAAGGCGTGCAGCAATCTATGATACTGGAACTCAACAAGCTTCAACAACAACACAGACGTATAGGTATAGAGTGACTGTAACGGTACCGAGAGAAAGGTTCGGTTGGATTTCGTGGCATAGAGCACTTTTCTCTCGGTAGGCAAAGCGTGGCGCAACAAGTTTTCGGATTGTAAAATTTTGCATGGCTTCCTTTGCGGGACAAAACTATTGAGCTTCCCACCGCGAGGGTTTTTGACTGGGGACCATGGTAGGTCCCTCGCGAGCTTCGTTTCGATGGTGTCACACGCCGAAGAGAACCGGTATGGAGTCTAGCTAACGGTTCCAGGTAGTACCCTAACTAAAAAACTGGCTTGGAACGGTAGATGGAATTTGACTCTGGAAACCTTTGTGGACCCAAGCTTGGTTCAAGTATCCATCCACTATTCTTAGACAGGTTCGATGGTTGGAAACCTACTTAGGAATTCCAATCATAGAACCTGTCTAGGAATAGTGGATACCGAGCTTGGTTCCACAATGGTTTTCAGACTCCATTTATGTTTACCAACCAATTTTTGCTATCAGGATATTAGGTCCGAGCAAGGTGTGCAAGTACTCAAACAAGCGTTCATAGTATACTACTAGCTGCGTTCCCGGCAAGGGTCCAAGGTCCGCAATGTCAGACGAGGTACCGAGTGATAACGCTAGTAGTGTGCAACGCACTATGGCAAGTCAAATCGCTCCGAGTCACCACGAAAGTCATCACGTCTTGCAACGGTTACAGCGGTTTACCATAATCTACGATAGTCAAGAGTCAACTAAGGCATCAAATAGTCGCAATTACAGGATGTTCAACGATCCGATATGCTACTAGAGGTCTACGTACCTCGGTCCCAAATGACGTACGCCAGAAACGGCCAACAGAACCCCTGGTTATTAAACGGTTCTCATGTTAGCACACTTAAAGTCTAAGCTGTCTTGTTCGTGCGTTCTTTCTCGGCGTGCAACTTATCGAAACGGGCCCGACAGGGTGCGCCACGTTCCCCAACCAAAGTATTACTTCCACTATTGAACGGTTCGGTCCTCCAAAAAAATGGAAACACAGTAGCTTGTCCCAATAGTTTCGCCGCCGCCAACTGTTGGTTTACCTGAATCGGACAACCGACCCTCACTAATCTTGCCTTCCGCGAAGGTCGAGACAGGGTTTCGCACCTGAAAAACGGTTAACAAGGTTCGGTTCTGGCTTGGACTAGGCTTGGTCTCGGACAAGTTCGGGTCCAGATTTGGGGTAGACCCCTTCCCGACTCAACCACCCAACAAACTCCTTTGAAACTCTTTCAGTCCGGGTCCCGGACTGCTCTAGCCAGAGACGGTGCAACCAACCAGCTGTTTCCCTCCGTTCGCTCCGCTGACGCATCGACTGACTGACCCGAGCGCATTCCACATATCCTCCGACCCAGATGACCCTAATCCTATCGTTTCCGCCGAGCCCGAAGAATGACGATCCTGACCCTCACGGGGCGCCTTCTACGCCAATCGCGAGCACAGCACGCACTCGTTCTCGTGACGGATAACACAAAATCGGGTGACGGCTACCACTACAGAACGATCACGTCGTCGAGCTATCGCAACTGCGTAACTCCATGCACAAAACTCATCTAACTGTAAACGTGAACGTCGCGGGTTGTTCGGTCACGTGTGTATCTGTACATCTATATACAAGACTGCGTAGTCAGTCGGACAAGTCAGTTCAAACCCACAGTTACATCTAGATACACGACTGAAACACAGATCCACACTAAGTCGCATGATACAGGGCAACCAACTCTACAGATGTGTCTGATCGTGTTTCTCGTGTCGCTGGTGCTGCCGTGTTTTTGCGTGTGCGTGTGCGTGAGTCATCGAATTCGTGGCATCGTGTCGGTCTGTCTTTGACCGTGAACAGTGACTCGATGGGTCGATCTACGAGCATCCTAGGCCCACCATGTCAGCGGATCGCGGTACTAATATGTTTCGTCGTCGCGTTTGCGGTTAATGGCTCTTAGCTTGGTTCTGGGGTTAGTTGCGAGCTTCACTTGACTACCGGGTCACGTCAGGTCGTCGAGTTCACGCGGTCTTACGAGGAAGGTGTCTGCTCTTAGAACCAGGTTCCACCATTTCGTCTCTGTCGCGTTTGTGGAGCTGGAGAGAGACGGAAGGTGGGAAGAGGTCTGAGGAGCAGACATCTTGGATTTGAACTAATTGAGTTTGGGTCAGAAACGAAAGGGAAGACTTAAATTCAGGGTAAAGAAACTCAAGAAGTGTCAGCGTAAGTTCGAGATGAGCGGTTTCGGGTATTAATCGCTTACTGTGGTCAGTGTCTAAAAATGAAATGGATGGCGATTTACAGAGATAATAAAAATGTTGAAAGCACTTATTGATCTTCCACCAGCACATTATGTCATACAGTATATAATGAAGTATATAATATAGTTGTACGTGATAATATAGAACCCAATGTTGAATCCATACGATATACAGATAGTGAAAAGCCAAGTTCTCGGGTGACGGTAAAAGGAAGCCCCCGAATATGTGGTAACCCGGAATGGGGCTCGGTGGGGGTGAGCTCGGTCGGGTGGTTGGTACTCAAGTTGTTCGAAGTATGAACTACGATGCGATTCGGAGTTTCTTATTGAGTTTAGAGGGTTTTTGTGGCTGAATTGGATTGGAGTTAGGATATATAATGGGGATAAGAGATTTGGGGAGTGAAAAGTTCATATTTCGAAGAGAAAATGGAGTTCAAGACGTGTTTGTATTAATTTGTCATTAATATCGTTATTTCTTATATCAAATATTAAATCTGATTTCTGATGAACCGAGAAAAATCACCAACCAGCCGGCCAGACTAAGTTGACATAAGTGAACAATTTTCTTCATTGCATTTATAAGCGTTATTCCACTTATTGTGAAAGTAATTTTTTCATTTATTCAACTTAAAAAAATGAACCCTTCTAATTACAGTCCAGACTACATTCCTTTACAGATGTTGATTATATGAATTAGTCAACTTACAAAAATGTAGTCTTAACTCTAATTCAAACAATTTATTTTATTGTCCAAGAAAGAATGAATATTCAATATTTCCAGCCACCATTCCCCTACCCAAATCCAGAGGGCGTACTGAGAAAACTGTACAACTCAGAATTACAGTGCAGACTCTAAACCAACAATCTTGACTGTTCAAAATGATACGTCACTGGCCAAGATTGAGATTCTTGCAGTCTAGACTTTAACTCCAACAGTGTAGACTGGGAAAAATAATATGTTGAACCAGAAACAAAAACAGTTTGAAATCTATATGGTACAGGACAAATAAATAAAAACATTCGATCTAAAGAAAGATGTTGACAAACTCTGTTTGTTTACAACTTTTTCTCATTTTCAATGTTTACATAGTCTACAGAATGTCTACACGGTAAAAAATTTGGTTGCGCTGCAACTTTGGAAGCACTTTTAGAACACTCTAAGTGTTTCAACCTTATTCTTCATGACCATCACCAGAACTCTTCCAAATCTCCTTCACATCCTACGACATTGAAACACTCAAAGCGTTCTACAATAAAAATACCATATTCCCTGTGTTCTGTAGCTCTTTTGTTTCAACAAGTGTTTCAACTTTCATGTATTTTACGTCTTACGTCTTTCGTCTTAAGACCTACGTCTTAAGTCTTACATTTTACGACTTAGGCCTTACGTCTTAAGTCCTAAGTCTTAAGTCCTAAGTCCTAAGTCCTAAGTCCTAAGTCCTAAGTCCTAAGTCCTAAGTCCTAAGTCCTAAGTCCTAGGTCCTAGGTCCTAAGTCCTAAGTCCTAAGTCCGAAGTCCTAAGTCCTAAGTCTTAAGTCGTAAGTCTTGCGTCTTAAGTCTTACGTCTTATGTCTTCAGTCTTATGTCTTCAGTCTTAAGTCTTACGTCTTAAGTGTTATGTCTTAAGTCTTAAGTCTTAAGTCTTACGTCTTAAGTCTTAAGTCTTACGTCTTAAGTCTTAAATCCTACGTCTTAGGACCTACGTCTTAAGTCTTACATATTAAGTCTTACGTCCTAGGTCTTACGTCTTAAGACTGAAGTGTTCCAAAACAAATACCCCATCTCTCCCAATCCTGAACCAATATTTCTGATCCTCAAACTCCTCCCTCCACCCTCTTCCTGCTCCCAATCCAGCACATTACTCTCCCAGTCGCCCTCCTCTCCCGCCATCCCGGAACTCGGCCCCCCAACGCACACACGCCACAAACAGAAGTCTAAGGACAACACACGAACAATCGTCAGACTTCTAGGCACATACAAAGAAACACATGTCACTCACTGGACACAGCTCTAGTCTAATAATTAGCACACTTACTGAATCGTCGCATAAGATTGCCGGCGAATGACTCGGTGGCGCCGGCGCCGGCACTGGCGCTGGCGTCCTCGCATCTGAGGTCGCACGTGGCGCTCTCTTTTTGGTAGCGCGCGTTCGGCACGGACAGCAGCCGGGCCTCGCGTTTCGCCGCCTGAATGCCCCGGACAATTCGCCGGAATTTCATCGACTTGCTCTCGCCTTGGCTCTCGCCGAGCGCGAGGTTCGTCGGCCGGGCCGACTCGGCCGGCGCTCGGCTCGCCGGCTCGACGTCCGGGTGGAGCTCGCTCGTCGACTCCCGCTCGGCCTCGCGATCCGGGCCCTCGACTGGCGACAGGGATCGCGGCGCTTCCGGCGTCGTCGCCGGGTGCATCGACGGACTGGCCCGTGGGACGTCGCACGCACCCTGGGTTACAACGGGGTACTGGCATCAACATACATTTCTGGCGCAACACGGCGACTACGTGGGGAAGACAAGCGACACTCGCGGGGTTATTCACGAGGGGTGGCTATGGCGGTTCAAAGTTCACCTGAAAGTGGCTCATTAGTGCGGGCCGCCGCGACCGTTAGACGACATTGATAGTCGGGTGGGAACTGTAAAAAGCAAGTGTCTTGCCGCGGTGTTTTGGGGGGAATTTGAGGAATTTATTGATAATTTTTGTGCTTAGAATGGAGTGAGAAAGGATTAGAGGAGGGAATGTGTTAGGATAAAGAGAAATTGGAATGGGGATTTGAAGGGATTTGGTATGGGGTGAATTTAGGTGAGGATTGAGTTGGGGTTTGAAGATGATTGGAAGAGTGGGTTCAGACTGCCTATAAAGGGTATGGTGTTAGTGTTATAGCAGTTTAGATATCAGTTTGGTGTAGTAGTCTAGGTACTGTTGGTAATCCAAGTCTGATTGGAGGAGGGAAAGTGTTAGGGTAGGGAAAACTGAAAATTGGATGGGGATTTGGAGGATCGGATATGGGTAGGGAAGGTTGGGTGAGTAATGGATAGAAGAGGTTTGCAGATTATTGGAAGACTGGATTGAGTCTGTCTACAAAGGGTGTGGTGTTATAGTCTGAATAGATCAGACTATTATAATAGTCTAAGTACCATTGGTAATAGTCTGGTAATAGTCTAGATAAGTGTAAATCAGTTTGGCTAGAGTTTTCATAGTCTGAATTTTGTACGGTACTGATCTAGGTCAAGAATGGCTACGGACTGGATTCCATGTACCAATCAGGATGAAGTCTGGATTATGTTACCACATATAATGAGATTTAATTTGGATACGGTTTCGTAACAGTCTGGGTGTAGTCCTGTAAGAGTATGATTGTAATTTGGTAACAGACTGAATTTAATGTGGTCTTAGTAATATAGACACTTAACACAGATATTAGGTTTCTATCAAACAGATTTTTGATATATCCCGAATAAATAAATGTTGTCAAGAAATGATAAAAAATTGATCAACCCAAGATTGAGACAGTTTTTTATCAAGTTTTGATCATTTTTGTATCAAACCTCGCTTCAATTAAATCACGATTTCATTAAAGCATCAAATCATGAAATTCACGATCAGTTCACGATCGAGTTCGGATCCAAAAATGGCCAGAACTTGATCAAAACGGTCTCATTTTTGGTTGTCAATTTGTTATCAATTTCTGACAAAATTTGTTTACTCGAGATGGTCTGAATGAAAGATTTTTTATGATTGCATTTTACATGATATAAAGATTTTTAAATATTAGTTACGAATAATTTTAAATAAGGCTACTTAAATGTTACAAATAAGATAGCAAAATATAAAAAAAAATTAAAATGTTGTAGATCTATAAACTTTCATGACAAGTGCCAGAAAAAATGACACTTGTCATGAAAGTAGGTGTTTATGTAAAAATATTTTTTAAATAAATAGATTTGATACTGAAAGTTATTTTTGTGTTTAGAAGATAATATAAAGCAAAATTTTACAGATGATGACATGAAGCAAATGGAAAATATTTTTATGCATTTAAAAACATTCTTTCAGGAGATTGTCTAATTCAATCAAATTAAATAAAGCTTTAAAAAATAAATTGTTGCGGTATCGATAAAATGGAATATCGGCATTATGATATTGTTGCAACGAGGGAAAATCGAACATTTCTTCTTTCCGCATTGTTACAAAATGTATATTTATCGACGAAAATAATGATTTTATTGCATTTGCGAGAGAAAGTTGTCCCTTATTGCAGAATCCAATACCCTTTGAACAAATATTTTTGCAGAGTTTCAACTTGTTAGTGGTTAAAATTGATATATTACGTGATAGAAATTTTGGAAACCGAACACTGAAAATGATATGAAAGATAACGCTTCGATAAAGACACTTGTTTTTACAGTGGGACAGTGTAAACCAAACCGAATTATGGGACAAAACACATTATGTTAAAACACTCAAGGATTTCATGGAAAAATACATATCCTATTGGAATTTAGCAGTCCGACGTGAAATACCGTGACACTGAAAATCCTACCATCAACAAATCTATCGTCAGATAATAAACCAATGTGTCAATGATTGAAATAGTGTAAACTACATTCCATCGTTCCAAATTTGGTAATAATTTCGTGAACTCTCGACATACTCGAGCGTTTGAGGTCTGCCAGCATTTCGCCAACATGTTGTGCTAGTCATCTTTATATTTTTTTAACATTTTCGACATTTCTTGGCCTGCTTCCAACAAATGACGTCATCGTTCTACGTTAAATATTGCTGCGCCAATATTTCGCAAAAAAATTGCCCGAAGTGTTGACGAAAAAATGCCAAATACAACTCAATCAAACGTAATGGTTAATTTGATTTTGATTGAAAAATGGTTTACAAACACGAGAGTCTTAAAATGCATAAATCAACGGAATCGATAACTAGAACAAGATTACGTAAATGTTCACACATTTTAGCAGAAATTTTCGAGTGTGTCGAAGGCTCGAGGAGTCGCTCATATATTAGCTGATTACATTATCGAATTTGTTTAACGTTCCGTAAATATCATTTGCTGACAAGGAAGGTTTTAATGTTGTAATGACGAAATTGGATTTTCGAGTGTGTAACGAATCTAGCTCACATCAAAATTTGTCACATGAAACATTTACTACGGTGGGGTGAATACACATTTTTGGGTGTAACTAAACGTTATCGATTTGCTTAAATAAAAGTTGAACATTTAACGAATAAATATTTCGAAGTTAAAGAAACATTTACATCGGTATGTAACTTTTAATTTTCATCCATTTTCATGATTTTTGTTCTTATATTGAATTTTGTTACACATGTCAACGAAATGATGCTGATAGTTGTAAAGATATCTTGATGCAATTTTTTCGAAAATGCCTAAAATTGCCCAAAATTGTTTTTGTTCATGGAGGAAGTATCTATATTTTGGAAATATTTGATAAATGATAATTTGTTCGAATTGGAAATAAGTTCGAAATAAAAAAATTGTGTTATAGGCTTTTGCGAGGTCGATTCAGCTATCCTGCAGGATTAACGGAGTGCAGCCATAAAGTATGTTTAAACGACTAATGCTGACGCCTAACTCTGGCATACATATCGCTACCGATAGTTTGAACATGAAGAGCTAAAATACTGATGTCTGTCCCAGTTAACCTACATTTTAATTATTAAAATACACAAACAAATTCAATGCTAAAACTATCTACGTTAAATTATTAAACAAAACAAATTTATAATTTATTGTAATTATTCTCTCAGGAAAGCTTTTTCTTATACTCCTGTGTAAACTTCCATAATCGAAAAAGGAGATGAAACCTTTTCGAGTAGAATATATGATTTTGGATCAAAATATGATAAAGTAAAATTGCACACTGGCTATCAAAAATCAGTATAAAAGTGAACATTCGAAAGTATTAAGTTATTGTTTAATCTTAATATTGATTTACACTGATTTAGTGATGAATTTCATGAATTTAGAGAATTCGTAAAATTGAGCGGTCTTGGTTTGTACATAGAAATATTTGTAATTCAGCAGCTCGTGCCTAAATTACGAATTCGTCATAAAAGTCGAACACAAATGCATTAAAAACGCATAATTTTTAGATAGCGGTAACCCAAGAGGGATTACACGTGTTTAACTGGAAAGGACATGACACGAACGCTGTCGTGTCGGGTGCAGATTGTATGTAAAATTTAGAATTCAATCCATGTATTATTGCACGTGATATTCTGTGATGTATTCCGAGTTTATTAATGATTCGTGGAAAGTAAATAACGTTTCCACAGTCCAAAACGGTCTCGAAAATGTGATGTTTAAACAACGTTATTATTTCTAACGACCCTTTTCCCAATTCGGTTTAAATCCGTTCCTCGTCAAATTGAAATGTTCGCGAACCGAAACCCGATTTGCAAAATCGTTAAAAATGCATAAATGCACTTCGTTGTTATAATATCTCAGTTTACGAATTATTTCCCGCAGTGTGCAACTGAGTCAGATTGAACATCAACAATTGACTAAGCGTATGGAAATGAAACGACAAGTTAGTATGAATGGAAAAATGAGTATTGAATGAAGTAAGGTCTCGTTACAACGTGAAAGTTTGTGTAAACAAATTCAAACAGATAACGTCTTCGTGACTTCAAAGTGCGGTAAATATTTCATAGATTCAGTAATCAAAATCTCTATTTTCAAAAGTGTCTACGTGTTATCTAAAGAATAACTCTTTCTCTTAGGAAATGCAGGGAAAACCAGGTTAAAAAATTTGACCCAACCTTCGCATACGAGATTGCCCGTTAATCTTTATTTTCGAGACATTCCATTTTCACACGATTCCGAAGATGGACTTCCTGAATTCCCTGCATATCCTACATCAAAGTACACTACCTCAAAGTCTACGGTACAAATCAGTGCAAATTTCGGAGATTTCCCACCGAGCCCTTATCAGTTCCAGAATTACTTAAAAAAATTTTTGTTTACTTTTTGGTAAAAACTGCTCAAGTGACTATCAACGGTCTAACAGTTCGGCCTGAATAGCGGGGATCCCCAAACACAAAATCAAAAAACGTAAACCAATGGCTGAAAGTCCTCGGGGTTCTTCCTTTGTGTTAGACATGTCAATGTGATCGTAGCCATTTAAGGACCAAACCAAAATCAAAATCGGGAGAGGGAGTGGGGGACAACTGGGGTCAAACGAAAAACCAAAAACACACAAGTACCCCATCCTGCGAAGAGAACGAAAATGACGCGAGGGTCGATTTGATCTTCATATCAACCCTCGACAGTTGCCTCTTCAGCTTGAAGCCCTTCCAACCGTGACTCTTGCGCAATTCCTCCTCGGCTAAACCGCTGCTGACGTTATCGTCGGTGCTTTTCGCGGAACTATTTATCGCGGGAGAGTCCTCGTGACTTTGGTCCACCTGCTTCTGAGGACGGTCAAGGGAGAAAGGTTGTCAGCACTGCGTTGCAACCGACCAACGAGGTCGTCGTTCGTTGTCCAAGTCCGATTTTGTGTTTCGCGAAGTCTCGACGTAATTGGTTCGGGGATTCGCGGCGGGATACAAAAATGCTTTGGGGACCCCATTCAATCCTTTGGGGTTTGCGTTCCTTTTGACTGTACTTTTTTTTGAATGCGCGGATTCAATCACCGGCGTACCGGAAAAACGAAAGCGCAGCAGAATAAAGGATCAATACTGCGACAGCGTGCATCGCAAACGTTCAAATCTATTTTGCATAAAAATAGAATGCCGAGGGCGAAAAATTTTTGGGTGTGGGAGAGGGGTTTTTTATGGTCTTTTGTTATGGGGAATTAGGGGAGGATAGAATTTTAAGGAGAAATTATCGAATTTTTGGAGCTTAGAAGGGGTCGGATTTTGGGGGGTGCTTCAGTTTGCATGACCTCATTCGGTGTGGGAACCAAGAGAGTTTTATTAGAAAATGGAGGGAAAAATGCATAACCGAATTCGGCGTTCGACATTGCTGAGTTGCGACGAATTGGAATTATGGTAAATTTCTCCTGTTCGAGAAGACTATAGATTTTGTGGTGAAGGTTAAATTCAAAATTATTAAAATTGGAGGAATTTGGTCTTTTTTAGTGTACCTCCCCGCGAATTATTTTTACAACTTCGCTACGAAAAAAGATTAACCCGCAATTCGATCTGAACTGACCTACCGTGTGAAGCGATCTGACCCAATCTTGCCGGTAATGAATACCGAAACGTATTACCATCGTGCACGCGACGTTTCTTCAAGTTTCTATTGTATCCTCGCAAAGTTGCTAAACAATTTGCAAATATTCCCATAGAACCTTTAACCAATCGATTTCGCGTGTGTACTCTACAAAACCACCTTCCGTTCTGCCAAAACTCTTCTCCTCAAACTCGTCCCGTCTACTCAATTTTGCATCTCAATATTAACAAACATTAGCTCCAAAGTGCCAATAAGTCTTCTCAATTTTTCCTCGGCCTTTTCACCATTCAAATATGCATTTTTCCCGCCAAAAAGTCATCCCGTTCATTCACCCGAAATCGCATGCTAATCGTCCAATTTAAATACATCAAATTTTCAATTTCCGATTCTTTCCGGCGGAAACACTCGATTCCGTTCGAACGCTGCCTTTGATCATTCAAACGGGCACATTAATTTTCGGCCGGGTCATTTGGGGAAATGCCATTTTATTAAGACAATTTGTTCCTCATTACCAGACACTGGCGCGGCAGTCACCGCGAGTCCGATCGATAACATCGAAAAGAAATAAAATGAACGGGCGACGTGTAATTTTCTTATTACAGATGGCTTGGTTCCAACAGTTAATGTAGCCTGCGAAACCGAAGTGGCCGTTGTTGGTCGCGACCTTATTATTGCTCAGATTCGATTCGTCACAATCGTTATCAAATTTGTCGTCGCTATTTTCGGCTCGTAGCGACGAAACCGAGAACGATCGGTTGCGCAGCGCCACCTGGCGGCGCCGAAAAACCCCGGAAGTCGCGAAGATTGCAAAGTTGATAGCCACGAGGCGTAGCGAGGTTGCTAATGCCCCAATCAGATAGCAATCGTGTCCCAATTTCATTAATAGGACAGTACAATAGGATGTCAGGGTCATAATCAAATCCTTAGTTCGGTCCTAAATTGAAATTTGCCCGGGTAATTTGGCGTCGATTATTCATTGAATTGGACGGATGTCGATGCAACAGATCGTTCGGTTTCGGTGAGGGAAAGTTTGGGGTTGACTTTTTAGGAACAATTTTTTTGAAAAACACCTTTGTCCCCATGGCACCGAAAGGTTCGTTTTAAAATGCGGTCGCAGTTGAGTTTGAATCGACGAGGGAGATTATAACGTCGTTTTGGTAACCAGCTCAGTAGTGATTAGATTGTCGTAAAAGAAGCTCGGACAGTGGGCGCTGATTTCAAATAGACGGTTAACTAAGTTCGAACTCGGAGTTTGGGTTTCGAGGCTGGAACTTACACCTTCGCTGTCGTTGGTATCTGATAGCTAGGGGGGCTCTATGAGAAGAAGAGAGAGAGGGAGTCTAGTCAAATCTAGGGGTTGCGATTATAGAGTTGAGATGAGAGAAAGAACCGGGTTTGGCTTTGCAGGAGAGAGCTTGGAGTCTTTTTTGGATATGAAGAATTGTAAGAAAGTAATGTAGAAAGTTAAGACAGATTTGTAATAGAATTAGTTTGAGAAAATACTTGTTGCTCTTTCAGGTAAAGATGATGAAGATATTTGTAATTTGATTTTTTTACATTGTTTTAGTTCTAATTTAATATCTATTTCCCAGTATGGATCTATTATTGTTCATTACAAAATTATAAATAAAAAATGTTTTGTCGTCTTTTTTGTTGTTAGTTGTTTCTCAGGTCAATTGAAATAGAATATTTAATATTGTTAGTTCCGGACTAAGTAACTAATCCATGTGTTGGTAACTAACATATCCATAAACTTTTTCAACAAATATTATGTGTTATATTCGTCCTGTTCTGCATTTTATATTCATTGACCAAACTTCTTAACTCAGTGTTACCAAAGTATCCTTCAATATCATTATTTCCTTACGTATGATCATATTTTAGATATATCCTTTTTTCTTTGTATGGTTTAATTTAAAGGTGACTACTGTACATATCTCAACCTCTTCCGATTTTTTATTTAATTATTGATCGAAATTTGAAAACTTATATTTATTAGAACTAAAGTGCTAAGTTTTAGCAATCTTTTTTATTGTATATTAAGGGGAGGGTATAGTGAGTTTTGTCTATCTTAAAAAATTAACGATACGGACTAATATTTTGGTTTATGTAGTGTTATAATGAAGCACTTAAAGTGACATAAGTTGCCCCCCTCCGATATCGACCGCCATAGATCTAGAATACATTTTCAGGAAAAAAACTATTTCTTCTTCAGTTTTCAAAATCTCGAGCTGAAAATTTGAAAATAAATATAAAAAATTATTTAGAAAAAAATATCGAGCTTCCTTTTTTATTTTGATTCCTGTGGCTTTTGGGATTGAATTTTGTAGTCAAAGATGTTTTGTAGTCAAAAACTCGCTATACCCTCCCCTTAAGCCACTTCTCGTTCTTACGTTAATTCAAAAATTTTTACTAACCAAATATTTATTTAAAACAACTATATCCAAATTATAAAAAAATGTCCACGAAATAGTTAATTACATTCAATACTTAATTATCAAAATCTAATTCCTCTCATATTCTCACTCCTTCCCCTAACCTTCTCACCCTAATTGACTACGTTACTCTACTTCACCCTCAAACAATTTAAACCCAAACTTTCACCCCCCTCCCCCGACTCCTCAGCTCTTTCCCCCAAACAAAGCTCAAGCCCGGCGGTGGGCACGTGCATGAAACAGTGGTAAAATCTAGCAATTACGCGGTCACTTGTCACTTCCCAGATGTTCGCAAAGTGCCTACTACTTGTGTTGAAGAGTGCAGACGACGTGGGTATTAGACAGAGACAGAGACAGAGATAGACAAAGAGTGAGAGAGACAGACAAACGGATACAGAGGAGGACCTCGTCTACCTCCTTAAGCCCCGGCTGACCTAAGATGCTCATAGTCGGATCCTTCCCTCCCCCTCCCCCTCCCCCCTCGGTCGATCGAACATACCCCTCCCAACCCCCCCCCCCTATCGCGACCTCCGTCGCGGCTCATCTCCGCCGAGTCGTCTGCAGTTCGCAGTCAAACTGTGATGCAAATTCGTCATGGGTCGTTTTCGGACAACACCAACCATGCGCATGCGCCTAGCAAGCGATTCCGACATGCAGCATGCAAAACCATACTTAAGCATGCGAGCCTAACGTAACTTGTCGCTTATTCTTATCCGATTACCATTGTCGTTGTTCTCGCTGTCATTCGTGTTCCTCTACACAACGAGAGTCGTGATGGAAATATTAGAAAAGAGCATGTGATTGGTCTTAGAGAGAAACGATTCGAGAGAGAGATCACGTGAACTCGAGAGAGAACAGTGGTTTAGGGGAACTGAGGAAGTCTGGGGATGAGAGGTTTGCTATTGGATGCCGAACCTACGACTTCTAACAGAGATAATGGGGTAGCTATGTCATGCAGATGTGCGAGTCGAGGGTCTAACTGGAGGCTGATGTGGCGAACGAACGAGGGAGGTAGAAGGGAGTTTTAGATTAACCGAAGAGTAGGTTTTTTTACTTTACTATTTTTTACTTTTTGAATTGCTTTTGGGTTGAGGGTAGGGTTGGACATGGTAAGCATCTATGTGCTGTAGTCAACTACCTGAAGCCTGGTATGTTACCTCATACAGTTCAAAGCGGGATGATTTCGGTCTGCGGTCGATTCGCAAAGTTATTGTCTTTCGAATCGAGGTCGTTTATGTTTACGCTGGTATATTTCTGTTTACCGTTATGTTTACATTTGAAAGGCAACGCGGCGGGTTAGTTATCACGAGAAAGAAATGCCCGAATCTCGATCTTTGCC
The DNA here is from genome assembly GCA_022817645.1 of Ceratoteleas bidentatus. Classification (NCBI taxonomy): domain Eukaryota; kingdom Metazoa; phylum Arthropoda; class Insecta; order Hymenoptera; family Scelionidae; genus Ceratoteleas; species Ceratoteleas bidentatus. The sequence continues at coordinate 38,607 of JABFPB010000198.1, forward strand.
GAACGTTCACTTGCAAAAGGAAAGTGGATCGTTCGGATTATTTAATCAGTCTCGCGCATGCAATTTGGTGAGTTATAATTAGCCAGATATTGTGTTAGTTTGCATTTTCCGACGTTAATTATTCACTATTATTAAGTTAATTAATTACGTAATGTTGTAACGGTGTTACGTCATAATATCACATTTACCGCAGCCTCGCGGGACCGCGTTTTTCGAATACTGGGTTCAATTACACCGAAATCGTGGAAGTGCGTGAACGCCATACAGACCGCGACTCGCGCAGTGAAACTAATCGATCTTTGCATCTCCTACGCGGAAGCGTTATATCAAGTTCAAGTTGTCGCAGGCCCGCAAAAAATCACTAGGAACAAACTCATGATCACTAGGTAGCCCCATTACCGTTCCAAGCGGCTCACCAAACTATTTAAGTGCAATCGTCGGAAGCAAGTTTCGTATCGTTCATCAGCCGGTCTTGATCAACCCAAAAACTCTCCAAAAAACGGGGGAACCCGGCGTCCGGACTGAGAAAAACTTTCGACTTCGTCAAAGCTCAAAACTGTCTTCTGGAATAACCTCTTTTTCTCAGCGAGAACGCCGTTTCCGAAAAAACAATGGTGAAAATGTAACCAAAAAGTAGTCATAGCAAGGTCGATCGGCATTACTGAAAAACGGACAAAGCTCGGAAAATGGTCAGCAGTTTGGGGACAGAGACAGATAGACAGTACAGGTGGCAACGCTTCGGCGAGACGTCGCTGCTGCGAAGAATCTAGATCGACAAACAAAACTCGCTCGAACGGAAATAAAGACAAGACCTGGACGAAACAAAACGAGACACACATGAACAACCAACTAAAAGTTGAGCAAATCCCTACGGTACCTCTAAGCTAACACACAATTCCGTCTACGGCTTTCGTCATTGTGCAAATTCAGGCAGGCTATTACGCTGTATCACACTTAACACCCACATCCGGATCTACGCGCTTCGAGTTTTACACCAATCTGCCTCGGGACGTCGATGTTCATTTTCGTCTTTCACTCCAGACATACTTGTAACTCAGTTTTGTTATACTTCTAGGTAGACAGATAAATTGATTTCTACCTAGATAGATAGATAGACAGATATCTACAGGTGGATAGGTCGATAAACATCTATCTGGATATAAAGATAACGATCTACATAGGTAGATAGATATATATCTGGTCAGAAAGGTGGGTTCCTGGATAGGTATCTTTCTAGATATGAAGATGAATATCCATTTATCTAGATAGATAGTTAACCAGATTCCTACATAGGTATCTAGATATGAAGATGGATAGACATCTTTTTATCTAGATAGAATAACCAGGTAGATATCTATACAAACATACTGAAAAACAACATATACGATAATGTCCTAACCCCAACCATAAGTCTATCTATCTACACATAGGCACACTTCTAATGATAACGAAATGCTCTTCTCATTCAGTACGTCTCCATAGATACCTATACACGAATATATAGATATACGTAGATATAAATAGATATGAGCAATAATAATAACACAGACACAGTAATAGTAACAAATACAGCGTTAAAAATGAATGTAAAGTGCGATATTCGACAAAACAGCGAGTCCAAGCATTTCGAGCAGAGTAAAGGATCGTCGGCTCGTCAAAACTCGTGACAAAGTTTTCACTTTCGCGCGTGCATCCGTCACTCCAAAGGATTAGCAGCGACGCTTCAGCAGCCGTCGAAATCCGTCCGGTGACAGGCGCCTGAGCGCAACTCAAAAATGGGATGAACAAATGTAAACGCTGTTGAACCATTTATGGATTTCGCGGAAATGCGCGGCTCCAGAGTGCACGGGCGTTCCACTTGGAAAAGAGGCTTAAACGCGACAGGATTCCAACTGCGGCTTCGAGGGGAACGATTTTCTCGTGCACTTCGGAGATGTCGCGATTTCGCGGGAATTAGAGTCGCAGCTCGCGAAAGACACGTGGGATTCACACGTGGAGATAAACATGGAGAGTTTACGGTGGGAAGGTGGGATGGATGTCATGTTTTATGACTGTTCATCCCAGGTCCGACCGTAAGTCTTCCACATTTGGTCCTTAGTTGGTTGGTCTATATGGTCCAACAATGAACATGTAATGCGTAGATGAGGACGTGACGAAAGAACAAATGTCTTCACGAGTCTACGTTGAAGCTGTCTACAGCTTCTGTACTTGATGTATGATTGGTTGGAGCAGTTTGGAATGAACCCTCTGTGGTTCGTAGATAGCTGGTCTAGTAATAGAAGTCCTAGAAGAATTCCTAGTTGGAAAAAGTTGTCCAGAACACACTGTACATGAACTACTTCTGATCCAGCGACTGAAGAGGATGAGCTGAGAGAACAGGAAAGAAAGACAACAAAACACCAAACTGAAACGTTCCAGACACCTTCCACATCTAAACCAACATTGACAACCATCCAGTTAACACAGACACTGTACCGACACACGCCATGCAATTTGTCAAGTTTAACCAGTTCCCAAACTATGTCACGACAACAATCGAACCAGCACGTTGCACATCAATCGGACAACACAGAGACTTGTCTTCGGTGTGTTTCCTAACTTCTCGTTCGATCTTTGTTCTTGTCTACCGTAAATGCGTTTCGGAACCCTCGTTGTCGTGGAAAATGACAAGATTGACCCGTAGTTGCCGATCGAATCGATTGCTTTGAGAGAAATGAGTGTCGAGGTGGATTGCGTCCCAAACCGGCTCACTCTTCAACAGTGGAACAATACTTTTCGATTGTCGTGAACGGCTCGAACGGACAAACGAAGAACCGTGACGTTCCCTTTTCTTGTTTCTCTCGCATTTACCGTTTCGCTTATCTATCTACTTTGTTCGCAGTCTTTCGACTTAGACGCTGCCTCGTATTCTTGTTCGCTATCCTCATTACCGGTTTGTGTGTTTGTGCGAAAACTTTAGTGTCAACTAGTCGCCAGTTTGTGGGTCTGTCGCGACGACAGTCGTGTCTCAGAGATCTCGGCTGAAATCATCTAGGGTTTGAGCTAGTCGCAGCAAAAACCCGGGTCTGCGGTTCTTGCTGACGTCGGGGTGTTCCTATAAGTTGGCTTGTGGCGAGAGGAGGTGACGTCAAAGAGGGGCGGGGCAAGGAGGCGTGAAACAAGTGTTAATATGTGGCAAACTGGGGGGAAAGGCATATTACCTGATCTATGCTGGGACTCCGGGGTTTGTCCTCGCTCTCGCGCTTCACGTCCTCCTGGCGTTTCGGGCTGCGCAACGTCCGCTGGTACGGGTCCTGGCTGGAGCCCAGGTCCGTCGTGCTCAGGAAGAGGAGGGTCACCTTCTGCACGATGTCGACGATCACCAGACCAGTCTCGTTACCGTAGGCCATCCTTGGGAAGGAAAAGCGAGGGGTTATGAGGGTCTCAGATCAAAAAGATTAGGTTAATGTATTTCAGTTTGTGATTCTATTCCTAGGGTAACAAGGTTGACGTCCTGTGATATTTGAGTCTACTTAGAAGATATCTCAATCCACAAAAATTTGGGAAGACCTTTGTAGATTGAGATACTTTCTAAGTACATTTAGAAGATATCTAAATCCAAAAAGGACAATTAAATGTTTTTCCTCTTATCATCCTAGATGATGTTCCTACCATATTTTTATCTAATTGGAAGATAAGTGAAAGTGGAAAACATTTTTGTGGATGTCTAGACTCAGAAGTTCTAGGTATTTGTTTGCAGTCAGTATTGAACTTTTCCATCCGATCAGAAAAAAATTGATTTTTCGTATGTCATATGGGGTAAATTCGAAATTCCTAGTTTACTAATTGTCTGAAAGACGATACACAAATTTATGCAATGAACTCCCTTTTCATAAATCCCGAACTCAAGCCAACAGCGAAACAAATTAAACATCGCTTATGTCTAAACTTTGGTACGAACTTCACTCATACCCATTAAGTCGCCACTATAACAAAAAGCATCTACTCTATAAACAATAACAATTTTATACATTCCGTGGACCCTCTCCATACATTTTTATAAGTTTCCAGAGAAAGTTTGCGAAGATAGTCAGGAAACGTATTACGCCCCGAGAAAGCTTTTTCACGGTGTATTTTTGAGGGAAAGTAATAAAACGTCGCAATTTATAAAACCGCCAATTTTTTCGCCGCTGCAGAAAAACATTTTTCCTTATTTTGCCTTCGCGAAGATGGGGCGAATGAGAAACGACAGTTGTAAGTATGTCGTTATATCGATGCGGAGTCAATTGAGGGCTTTTGTAAGCACTTCTGGAGAATCAGCAAAGTTATTATGACGGGGTTCTTATGACGTGTTTGCCTAAGCGTTTCTGAATGATAATAACTCCCGTCGAAGGAGAACATACATCGTATTTTTATTAAGACAGTCTAATAAATGTTTCCACAGGCTGTCAAAGTGAAGAACACCTCCGGCTTTTGATTCTCCATCCAAAACCTTATTCTTTTGAAAAACTCAATCAATCATTCCCCGTTTGATTCCCATTTCCCTCGAAGAACTTGATTTTCTCCCTCCAGGGCGAGTTCCAGATTCGCATTTTGCATACTAAATCCTTCATCTCGAGTCAGCAACTTGCTGAATAATTTGTACTAATCTCGAAGAAAATATCGGGTGTATCCGAGTTTACGGGCTAAGCCGGCTTAGTCACGCAGTATAGATATAGTGTCCGACGAAGGGAGAAAAAGAGTACACATTGTCGGCTTTCACTATTATTAGACTATACATATATGTGCTGGCTAAGCCGGCTTAACCAGTAAAAACGAATATTCCTATATTTTCGCGGCTAACTGCCTCTTCGCTGTAATAATAAAAATTAAGTGTGACGACGATCTATATACACTCGACGCTTTTCGTTTGGCCACTCAAAGGCTCCTGAAGCCTCAAACCGTTTCATGTTCAGATTCAGTCGAGTTTTTCCCAGGACGATTTAAAACTGAGGATACTTGAATTTTGAAACTTTTAGGATTGGTCATCGGATAGGTCGTTTATTTTTGTTAAAAGTTTACTTTGAATTAGGGAAATTGGGAAGTCAACTTACAATCCGTATGAAGAGTTTAAGCTCAAAGCTGTGATACTTTCAGGTTGTTCGCCATTGACGCCGTAGGTGAGACAAATTAATGTCGCTTGGAAGCCCGGGGCCCTCTTCTGCAGACCCGTTTTCACTTTCATCAGATGACTTTTCTCCGGCGGTCGCGCTTCTTCCGCACCTGCGACATTTCCGGTCGCTAAGGTGTCGACCTCTGGCGAACGCTCCATTTCTTTCGATTCGGACGATAGTGAGACGTCGAGGGTCTGGGAACATTTGTATTAAACAATGCATTATCAAAAGTCTTAAACTAAACAGTAATTCATACAAAAAAACGAATTTTTAACATCGGGTAAAAAGTATAACATTTTCCCTAAAAAAGTGGAGAAATATAGAAAAAGAAGTTTTTTGCCCTTGGGCGGTAATGCACTACTTTCCGCCCGGTGTCAAAATTCTTAAAATAAACATGTAATTGTCAAGGGAGGATTGCTTTTAATGAATGAGTTTTAAATGTACTTTTTAACCCCGAAAAGAAAGCAACAATTTAGAAAATGTTTTCTTGCCCTTAGGCGATAACATGGTACTTTCCGCCCTGTTAACATGTAACAGTGAAACTTTCCATTTTTTTGGGCAGAAAATATATGGAAATAATGACGAATAGTTATATCTTGACAAATAAAAAAAAACAATGTTCAGTGCAGTAAGGGTGATAAAAAGTAAGTATTGCGAAGTAAAGTGCAAAATTACAGTGGGAGATAAATCGACGACCAATATGTCATAAATTACTGATGAGGCCGGGCAATTGGTCATTACAAATGTATAATTTATTCATAAAAACGTATTTCGCTTAAAATAAAAGTCAGCGGCGAGCTCGTACATTATTTACCATAATTCGTTTACAAGGAAAGCCTTGTTATCGATTGATCGAGCGCTGTTTTTCGCTTACGCCCCGTTCAATTTATAATTGTTCGAAATTGCATGTTATTTGTGAATTATTCAGCGCCGCGAAATGTAGTGCAAACCGCGTTTGTTGCTGAAAGCTTGATGCAATTAACGAAACTATGTCTCAAATAACAACTATTGCGCCATTGTATGTACAAATTCCCATTCTTTACACGCACGGAAAATCGCTGTTGGATTTAACGTTCGATCGCTTTGTTCGATTCGACAAACTGGCCGAATAAACTTTCAATTCGCCCTCAAAAATCACTTTTCGACATCCGTCTCTCTTTGTTCCCACTAACGAATGGCCGATTAGTTTCAAATTTGCTGCTTTCGGTTACAGTAATCTACACCCTGGTTTCTGATCGATTGGGATTATTTGGAAACACTTTAACTTTTTTTTTACTTATTTTTTACTCAGATATTTGATTATAATTAAATGGATATCTTAAAAAAATATTTTTGTGCCAGAAATGGCTGAATGGAAAAGAAATCCAATTCATATTTCATTATTTTTTAAACTTTCTCCTTTAATTTTTATAATCTTTTAATTTTATTTTTAATAATATATTAAATTATCATTTATTACTTTTAATTTAATTTTCAATTTAATAATAAATTATTTATTAATAATTTATTTTATTAATAATTTACATTTAATAAAACTTTAAATTAACATCTTAAAACCACTGCCCTCCCCTTTTTCTCCCAAACCAATCGATCGTTTCGAATTTGCCGTCACTTTTCGGGTTTTGTCGGCACTTTTCGCTGAAAGTGATCGATGAACCTCGTGCTTAGACATTGTTTTTCGCTTGTCGTGAAAAAGGCTGATAACGTCGCTCATTATCGGCGACGTGAAGACAACACTCACCACCACCTCCGACATGCTTTCCGCTTTTTTAAACTTGAATAAAACAACGTGCCTGCCGGCGCCAGCGATCGCGAGCTTCCGGCTCTCGGGGCACAGGAATATCAGCTGTATCGAAAGCGGATCCTCGTCGTTGTCGACGCTGCGACCCCGGCTCTTCTCGAACAGCTTCGCCGTTTTAAGTTTGTACAAGACTTGCAGAGTGCCGGCCGACGCGTCCCAAAACTTTATGCTGCCGTCAGCGTGGCTGCAAACAGAGAAGCAACAGATTCTGTCAGTCAGGGTCTCCGGGAGATTGATTTGCGAAAGAAGTGTCGATCGAAAGTTGAGGCGAAGTTCGGTTTTCGAGTTGAAAAGTTTTGAGGTTTTTCTGTGGTGATGAAGGGTGATTATTAAAAAAAGAAGAAAAAAGATTCGGAAGGATCCTGAGGAATGTAGAAAAGATTTCGAAGTGTTCAAATTTGGATAAAAAGTTTAGGCATTAATACCATTTTTTTTAACACTTAAGCGATACTGTTTTCAAATAATTTGTTAAAACATGTTTTTGCATTCAATTAATGTATTAAAAGATGTTTTTAGTTTGAGATTTCAAAGGTTTTTAGAGTACAAAAAATTACAACACTTAGGAACCTTCCAAAGAATTTTTTTTGGTGTTTGATGATGAGACAATGTTCAATTTTCGAAATGGAACAGGTTTCAAGAAATGGCGACTTTTTCGAAACGAATTTTAAAATGAAAATGAAAGCTTTCAAGGTATGGTAATGTCACTTTCCTCTTTTGGATTATTAAAGAAGATGAAAGAGATTTTTCTGGGTGTTTGAAGATATTGTCGAAAATGAATTTTTGATGCCGGTTTTGTACAAACGTGAAAGGTATCGAGCTCAACATCACTCGAAAACCTTTATTTATTCATTTATCTGTATTTTAAATAAAGATCAGGTGCTCATAAATGTTTTCCTTTCGACAAATGTCAATCGAAAACCAATCCGCAGTTCGATTTTCAAATGGAAAGGAAAGATTTCAAGCTTCCTCAATTTCACCTAAAAACTTTCTTTCTGTCTTTGTTATTTAAGGTAATGGCAGTGGCAGAAGGGAGTCTAAGGTTGCAGTGTCATGATCGGAAACAAAATTCTAATAAAAGTATTAATCAGCTGTTTCCTTTATGTTTGTTTTGAACACATTTAGAAGGGGTGATTTGATGCATGAGAATGATTTGTATAAAACTGATAAATTAGCTGTCACATTAGTTGTACTTTTCCTTTAAACATAATCATTTCTCACAATTTAACTTGTATTATTTAAAAAACATATTAAAAACGTCAGCTATAATATAATTAAAATGCAAATTGAATCGATAAACAATTTAACGAATTATTAACGAATATATATTAAAGTCGCTTCAGGCGTAAAAATGCTTTCACATAAATGACCCTTTAACATCGTGAGCAACAACTCGACCTTCCAAAGGTCAATTACATTTACAACCCACTCGAACCTTTCTCCGCAAAACACCCTTTTTCTTCCTATACATACACATCGATCAAGTGCTTTAATCACGTTTCATTCAACAATCCACCTCCAATGTTTTCGCTGTTTTTTCTTGACAGATTCACAACTACCACTGCTATTAACTCGTTGAATTTTTTCAAATGAAGATGATGCTTAAAAGGTTCGAAAACCTCCGCAAAATGAACGTGTCCCGAGCACTCCCAAACTTACGATTGTAATTTCAAAAACATGGAAAAAAATCTGCACACTTTACCGAACTATTTTGGAAAGTGAAGACCTATTAGCAATATTTAACCATATTTTTCAATATTTTGCATTTAGATTGCTGTTCCCTACTGAAAAAATAATTTGTATGTAAATTTTTATATAAAAAACATACAATTTTATGTCGTAATTTGGCGTCTAAGAAATTATGTAAAATCTTGTATAAGATTTTACAAAATATTTTATATAATTTCTTCCAAAAATTATCAAGACATAATATTTTCTGTAAGATTTTACATTACATGAGATTTTTTATAATTTCTGAGGCGCCAAATTGTGACATACAATTTTATATCAAATATTACATAAAATTTTTTCAATAGGGTTTGATATTCAAATGATTACTTACTTTGTGATAAATGATATTAATAATATTATAATAAGGGATATATGAATACATACAATATAAAAAATAAAATTACATATATTTAAATAATTGATCAAATATGACTACCTTAGATAAATATGTAATGTATTCAAATATAATCAAAAATGTTACAGATACAAATATAGAAAACAATTCACACATTTAGATTTTTTTCAAAATTTCTCATAAACGGATTCTGTAACTTTGAGACAGTCAAAATGTAATTTCACATTCAAGACAAATATACACCTTATAAACAAGTTCCAATTTTATAGGACATCTGAAGTAGAACTTTTTTCATGCGACGATTTTTTAAAGTAATTATCCTTCTTTAAACTGTAAAATAGAGTATAATTATTTAATATTATATATTATAATTGTAATATTTATTTTAATGTAGAAAAAACAGTTTTTTAATAACATACGTTTTTTATTATACTTCACAAAGCGTTTAAGAAAATGAAAATATTTATAAACAAAGCTAAATTAATTATTGCCCTCAAACTATCCTCACACTGTAAACAAAGTTGAGTAAAATTACATTACATGAAATGTAATCTGGTTGCCACAACTTGTAATTTTACAATCGAAGTGTGAAATAAATGATTGAGTCTATGGAAAAAATTACACTAAACACGGAAATTCACAACAAATTGTCTATCCCTTTTTAATTTGTACTGTTTTTTAAATTACATTCTACACAAATTTATACCAATAAATTAAAAAAGTAAAAACAGCAATGAACATTAATATTTTTAAAAAGTGTGAAAACTCATCATAGGTTACAAAGTAGAAACGCGACATATGAGTTACGATGTTATTCTTTTGGGGTGTCGATTTGTTTCAAATATGATAATAAAGAATATCAATTAATTCAAAAATCAAAATGAATTTTGTACTTGAATTTTGCAGCACTTTTTTAGTCTGGATTTTTGTGGATTTCCACAAAACCACACACATAAAAAACTTGCAATCTTCCGATATTTCGTGACAATTTTGATCTTTTTTCCCTTCTCTCCAGTAAAAAGTTCGGTAAAAAGTGCACTCCTTTTGCCTCGGAACCGCAACTCGGATTCGATCGGTGCTGCGGTTCCGTTGGAGAATCTTGCGTCGACGTCGAGCCGCCACTTGACGCTCGTTCCCACTTAGCAGGCCATACGCGCTGTTTGCAGCAAGCTAACAAGTTATCGATACAAAGGCAAAGGAATGTGTACAGCGTGTCTAGCGCTCGGTATTCAATTACTGCACGCTTCCCGTGCACTTCCGATGGGATTGCCGTTTATTTTCGGCCGGAAAGGTCAAGGCCGGCGCGGCGCCAAGGCTAACGCAAAAGGGACCAAGGCGAAAAGAAACCTGGGAACTCCCTAAAAACGAACTGGAACGCTCGAGAACGTGGGGCAACTAGACGTGGAGTGGCAAACAGCGCAACGGAAATGACGGGACGAACGTTCCGGAAATCAGGATTTATGGTTCCGCCGGGAGGGGGCGCGGGTCACCCTTAAAAGGTTTGCTGACTTTCGGATATTCCGAGACAATCGCCGTCTTCGCGTTCTTGTCAGCGAAAACGTTATTTTTATCGAAAACCTGATTTCGAACAAAGGTGGTTAGCTAAAAAGAGATATTTTTTGATAAATGTGTTTTTAGTTGTGTTCTTTGGTGTATTTTGTCTGAGCTAAATTGGTTTTGGACGAAATGTGAAAAAAAATTAAAAATCTTGTATATCATATTATTCACATAAAATATCTATACAATATCCATATTATATGGATTGTACATTACTGTTTTTATTACTAATATTAATAAATTACTAATTTTTACTAAAACACGTTTCTAGCAATATCATGATCATAATTTCATATTTTAGCTAAAGCATTTCTGAAACACTTTCCTAAATTTGCGTTTAACAAAAGATTTAATTCCCTTGGGATATTTTTCTGGAACGTTGGTCGGCGGTGAATAAAATGGTCGGATCGAAATGAGTAATTGTGACAAAATGGACAATATGAATTTTCGTTTGAGATAAGATACGTAGTGAGAAAAGTTGTTTCGCATAGTGCAAGTTTCACTCTTAAAAAAGACCGTTTGACGGAAGGAAAGTTGGCTTTTGGGGAAAAATGAAAAAAAACATAATTGTTCAAATACAACAATTTTTAAATTAAATTTAATTAAAAAATTTAATTTATAAATTAAATTTAATTTAAAAATTAATTTATAAATTAAATTTAATTTAAAAATTAATTTATAAATTAAATTTAATTTATAAATTACATTTATCCTAATT